>JACEGR010003110.1:0-112192 GCA_014170235.1 Listronotus bonariensis | reverse complement strand
GTATAGAAGGAACAGTTTAAAAATGTAAATTCGGTGCTCTTTGATAAGAAAAAAATCACAAAAAGATTAAAGCAAATAAATCGGCATGCTTGTTTTCGCGGCCGCCTTTGCTATATTTCTTTATGATATGCCGGTTGATGCAGCTGGTCATCGCACTATAGGATAGAAATTAATTTTTTGGTCAAAATTCTAAAACTTACCAATCCAACTTAAAATGAGGTGCTCTTTACTGGAAAAATATTGAAAAAATATATTATAAATTAATACAAATGCTTTTTGGAAACCTAAAACTTATTATATGTTATTAAAAATTTACACCCCCTTAACATTATTATTTTTTATTGTACAAAATAAACTAAAATATCAGCTTGTTTGGTTAATTCGGTAGTATTCTAATCAGTAATCCGATGATTATTATCTCATATGATATACAGGGTACGACAATAGGTATAATTTTTTAAATGGAATACCCTGAATATTATATTACCACCATAAAAATCTTTGAAAATGCTTTTAAAAAATACTACTTTTGATGTGTCTATCTTAATTAGTTTCGGAAATATGACCATCCAAATCTGAAAAATAATTTTAAATTATTCTTAGAAGCGTAATAGAGATACATCTTCCCAACTTTAAAATAAGTAAGAAACACTGTTTGTTGGGTAGATTTTGTAGAATCCATATCTTTCATCAGAATGCTTTTATCTTTTAGGATATACAGTGTAGGACAAAACATATTAATTTTTAAAATGGAAAACCTTGTAAATTATAAAAATCTTGAATCTGTCCTTACACTCAGAAGTAGCAAAAAGTAGGAAGGCAATTGTAAGTACAAAAACTGATAAAGAAAAAGGTAAAAAAATCTTTGATAAATGTAGCGAGACTTCGCGAGACTGCATCGGAAACACAACAATAGCTCTTATTATTTAAACTCTTTACTTTTTTAGTAAACAAGGCTAATAATAAACTAAGTAGATTAAATGTTGTATATTTATGTTTACTTATAATACATTTTAAGTTAATTATTACCCCAATAGAAGTTGTCATATCCTTTTATAATTTTGCGTACATGTAGTTTGAGTATATACTTTGAAATACACAGCATGACCCATTAAAATTTCAAAGTTGCTTTTTGGCCAAAATAATGGAATTCTATCCCATAGTGTATCGGCGCGTTGCTGTAAAGGATAGCGGCGCCTTTATATAAAATAGTCCGATTGCCGGCGGCTTTTTTATGGGTTTTTGTATTATTTTTAAAATTTGCGCTTTTAAAATGTTCTTACTCTAAACTTACAACAAAAGTAAAAACTGATATTGGTGGATGTTTCTACGTAGAATTTAGTGGTGTAGTTAGATTTATTTTTAATTTATATTTTTCGAGATATGAACCTCCAGTGTCACTGTGTTTATATTTAAAACAGTGATCAACGTTAGTTCTGGTTAAAACAAAATAGTAGAAAACCCTTTATGATACTGATAATTTAAATATCAATTTTAATTTTCGTAATAGTTTTATACAAGGTTCTCTACTCTTTTGTCTAAAATCAAATGTTTTTTAAAATTATGAATACAAACTGATTTTGGACACGTTTTTAACTATGAACGCATTATAGCCAAATGAAAATATTTAGTTTTTAATTAAATAATAAGTAAAGAAACTTAAGGAACCTAGGCGTCAATAGGGATTCTGGGCTAGATAAAATAGTTAAAATTCAAATTTTGCTGTAAAATAAAAATTATTTATGAACTTAGGGGTCAGTTTGCTCTTTGATTATAAAGTCTATATCTATGCGAAAATCAATTTTAAAATTAAAAACATTAATTTAGGGTTTAAAATTTAAAAAATAACTTTAAGGCGTATATATTTTAAAAAAAGCTCTCATCCTTTCTAATTTAATGAATAGGCCATATAAAGGTGCTCCATAAGAAAATCATATAGTTTAGTTCAGATCTCAAAATATATATATATATATATATATTTTGAGATCTGAACCAAACATATGATTTTTCTTATGGAATACCTTTATATATATATATATATATATATATATATATATATATATATATATATATATATATATATATATATATATATATATATATATATATATATATATATATATATATATATATATATATATATATATATATATATAATCTAACTACACCACTGGATTCTCCGTAAAATATCTACCAGTATCAGTTTTTACTTACTACTTAAAATGTAAAATGAATTTTGCCCAGTACGTCAAAAACTACCAGGTCAATAAAAATATTTTAGTGTCATATTTCGTTTTATTAAATAGTAGCAACAGTTCACGAAAACCGCAAGTCTCTATCTTTAATAATAACCAAGATACCCTGCAATTCCAACAAAATCCAGACACCCTGTACAATCTGTCGTATAACAAATTACATAGTCTGTGGATCGTGTAGCATTCATATTTACCTAGCGTGTTAGTTGCTGAATGCTACTTAGATGTTTTGAATACCACATATGGGTTCAAATAGGTTTGAATAGATATTTTGTTTTTCTTTTAGATATTTAATGTATATTAAGTTTAATAATAAGTTAATACCTACTTGCCTCAGTTTTCATATAAATAAGACCAAGCAGATTCAAGATTGTTTTGGTAATACAGGTTAAGTAATTCAGTGTTTTGATACCGTTGTTAGCAATGCATCTGGATTGTAGGTTTATACTATGGTGACCTAGAGGAAGGTGTGTTAACGACAACGGGACTATTTTGAAAAACGGGTTTAAATTACAGCATTTCTATTAGAAAACAATAGAGGGCGCTCATATCAATCGGGATCAAATGAAACCAAGATGAAACAGTGTTGCCAAATATATCAATATGTAGTGGAATTCATCCCATTTCTTTTCACAGATAATACGACGACTTTTGGATTTATGACTTTTAAAGCGTAATAAAAAAGAGCCTAAATCTATTTAAACTATTAAAATGTTACCTGGTTATCACGGTTTTTTTTTGTTATTTTCTTTTTCTTTTACGTGGGTATTATTTTTATTTGTAAATTTGACATATTTATTCACTAAATAATACACCACAACACATAACATTACTTAAATGGTGTATATTTAAAACCTTATATGTGTAATTATTAAAAATTTCAAGAATTTCTAAGTTTAAAATGTATTTATTTGTATAAAACATAGTAAATAAACCATTTTACATTTTGAGTAGGAATTTACGAAATGTCATTTTGCAACACAGCTTTCATGGGCATCTTTATTAAATTTTAACTTTTCTAAATTTGACGTGTTATGCTAGGTTAACAACAGTGTTCGAAAAATTGTCAAAAGACAATATTTTGATGATTATGTGCATTAAAATGGATCTTTTTATTGTATTAAATGTGAAAATAAAGTAAATACTGCCTTGCTTCAAACTGCTAAATAGGAAATATTTATAAAAAGGAGATATCTATGTTTAAAATTCAACCGGTGGTAAGTATTTCTTAACTGGCAAATTATTTAAATATTTTTAAGTAGAACTTGATTTTTTTAAATTGAAACTTACTTGACTGATCTCAAAGTTATTTTTTACGCCATTTATTAGTCCAAATTACTGTAAACCTTACGTTTATATTAAATTGGAATGTTTACTCTCTGGTAGATAATTTAAAATTTGACGTTAAAGTAGGGTAACTTCATAGTTTAGAATTGTACTAGGTTATGGATGGTGGAGCATCCATATACTAGGTATATCCTTGACAGATGCATTACATGTGCCTTCGAGGTTATGCATATTAGAGACAGTCTTGCCACTTAGCTATAAAGTAATAATTACTTTATTTATATTATACAGTGTGTTTTCGGAAGTTCTTACCAAATAAGACAACTTGAAAAAAGTGCCCTCTTCATAAAAAAACCTGCTTAATAAGAAAATACATTTTCACAAAAATATTTGTAGGTTAGATGTACAGCGTGGCCTAAAAAACTTGTTTCCAAATTGAAATTTAGAGTATTTTTTAACTAGGGTAGAAAACTTACTAAAAGGGTGATTTCCTATGTCATTTTATGAAAAAAGTTTCTGTCCGGAGTTGCTTCGTTTCTGAAATACAAGGCGTTAATTATTTTTTTAAAAGTCAGTATTATATATATATATATATATATATATATATATATATATATATATATATATATATATATATAAATATATATATAAATATCTTAAATATGAAACCACATACAAAAAATGTACAACACTAAAAATTTTTATTTTTATTTGCTTTATGGAAAAAATATACAAACTGCATAAAAGCCAGTGGCGAACATTTTTCTCTCAATAATATTGGCTGTTGTAACCACTGAGACGCTACTGGATCCAATAAAGTTAATCTAGGTGAAACTTTACAAGCGCTTAATTTCATTAAACAAATACACCAAAATGTTTTTCTGATTCTAATCTGATTTGAACCCAGTCGATTAAGAGGTATTTAATATATTTATAAAATATCGATTTTTTTTAACTTTAACGCCCTGTATTCAGGCAATTCCAGACATATGTGTATAGAAACTTTTCTTCATAAAATCACTCTTTAAAGTTTTGTGCCGTAGCTAGGATATACATGTATATTAATTTGGTGAGGTACAGGGTTCTTTAAGCCACCCTGTACATCCAACATACATTTATTTTTATGGAAATGTATTTTCTTATCAAGCAGGACTTTTTTAAAGAGGCATTTTTTTTCGTAAAATAAATAAATAAAAAATGTCTCACTTGGTAAAACTTTCGAAGGAACGCTGTATATGTAACTAATTTTCATTTACTTTTTTAGATTACCCAAGTTTTTGTTGGCTAATTACATTACTACCGAATCCTAAAACCTTTGTTGGAAACTTTTATTAAAAAACTCTGTACTGTTAGGTCCATAAATAAAAATAATATGATTTCCTGAAGTTCAAGAAAAGGGTATATCGGCGTACCTAATGTAGCACTGTACAATACTTTATTCATAACTTTATTCCTTATCTAACCACCTTGACAATTTTTAGTACAGGTAAGCGGATCCTAGCTACGTCCTTGCTTAAAAGTAAATTTTATTATTTACTACATTTAAGCAGTGGGCGAGACTTAAATATTTTTTTGTCTAATCGCTACCTGCTAGTGTTCACCGTACTAAAACTCAGTGGAAGGAATCAAGCTTGCACGACGTGTATACTTAGCTTATAAGTTCTACACAAACGTTATATTCTTGTTTATTGTTATATACAAAGCCTTGTGACAATAGCAATTATTTTTTTTATATATAAAGTGAAGTGTTTAATGGAAGTCAGGGTTTTTAAAAGAATCATTTGTTTTTTTCTTTTGTTTAACAAATAAGTATTCGCAACATTGCGAAACTCTATTTTGTATATTTTAAAGCAACAAGTCTAACCTTTAGTTTTAAACTCTACTTGTATCTTAAGAGACAAGCAAAATTTTTAAATCGACACTTTATATACAAAAACTAAACAAAAGTTTAACTTCTAAAAATGTAAACGACAATTTAAAAATTAAAGATAAAGTAAAAAATTCTATTTTTCTTTTTTTTTTATTATTAATGACACAGTTCAAAATTCCTATTCCTATTTTTATTATCTAAAATAATTAAGGAATTGTTCCTCCTTCAGGGAAATGAGAGCTGAAGCTAAATTAAAATAATAATACTTTTTTATTCAACCGATAAATGCATATAATAAAATTAAAATAATGATGATCTTGGGAATTTGGGCACGCATTACGTAATTCTTTCAAAATATCATATTTTTGTTAAATACAAACTCATTAAAATTGGGTAGTGTACTCTATAGCGTCGCGTCGTATTTAAAAATTATTGAAATTTTCTATTTTACTTTTGTACTATTTTTTGTACATAGGCAAACATAAGCAGCAACCCCAGAAAGGTCCCGATTGACCACAGTACTCTCTAGTGACATATTTAGAACTATAATTTAGACAAAAAATCAAGCCCGTTTTGAAAGCATGTCGATTACACTCCTTCTTCAAGGTCTCCTTAGTTTATACATAGCTTTCATTAATTAAAGCCTTAACATTCCTTTTCTAAATCAAACTTTAAATCATCAAACCCTTGATGTAAACTATGGTGACCTAATGTAAACAAATATCTGTCAAATGTTCCCTTGAGTGACATTTGAAGACAGGTTGAACCACATGGTCACTTTTCGTCTGGCGTTGGGCCAGTTAAAGTCACTGGAAGTTTCCTAAGTGATTTGAAAAAGGGTTGGACATTTTTAGAAGGGTAATTTCAGTTCCTTAGGTAAGTTGATTTCTTTTCTTTCGAAAATCACCAGGGTTTGAAACCATGTGTCTAATTTTTAGGATTTGTAAAAGACTGGAATTCACCTTTTTGATGCCTTCTCGGTAATTCTTTTTACAACTTACTTTATAAGAGTCTTCTATACGCCAAGGTTCTAGAACACTTCGCTAGTAGATACCCCTTTTATTTAAATCTAATTTAGAGCTTTGAACTGCCAAGAGTGGCTATATACTATTTTTTTAAATTCTTACATAACCTTGTGTAAATATTCTAAATTTTTTATTGTACAAAGTTATATAACATTTTAAATTTATTTAGAAACCTTTAAAGGTTTAACTGAAAATAAATGATTTAGTAGTTTTAGATAACCCCTCTGTTTTATTGCTAACCAGGTGCTATTCAATTTCTTTAAGGGTAACAACGGTGTTTAAAACTTAAGTGTTTCCTAGATATACACTAAGTATTCTCTCCAAAATAATAAATCTAGGTGGCGTCCAATATTAAAAAAACATAATAAATAAAGGATATACAATTGATCCATAGTGGTCAACTTACCCCTGCTTCCGACAAAACCCATTTTTAATTATATTTACCTTTAACTCCATACACCTGTAAATAAAACGTCTGGTCTTCTCTAATTAAAATAACTAACAAAAATCCCATTGCAGAACATCAAAGCGTAACAAAATTTAATAGCAATTAATAATATCCGCTTCTGAACCGAAACATCTTTGAAATTTCGCAATTATAGTAATTTAAAACACATGCTGGGATTTCTGCTTGAAAATTTCTTAACCCTTAAATCAAATCCAGTTATTACATTTCAGGAAAGGAAATGATAAATTTTCCAGTTCTTAAAGTGGCTGGAACTTATTTTTGTGTCATTAATTTTAAACGGTCGTGAGTCATAACTTTAAAGTTTTTTTCTTAATAACTTAATATAATATATTGGAAAGTTTTAAAGTCACTTATGTGGTGTTTGTTTTGTTTAAATACAGATATATATTTTACTTTCTAATTCTACTATTGGACCTAATTCCTCTCGGTTTTGAACATCTTATTAAATGTTACTTGGGGGCCGTGGTAAGCGCCACATTTGAAATGGATCCACAAGGACTACACGACCTATACTTACATATAAAAGAATATGTGGTTACTACTTTTAAAATGTTGGGAATGTCCGGAAAGCTTCGCTCACTTAAGCAATTGGAATATTGTAAAGTGTCAGATTACTGAACAGAGTGTTTCACAACTTATCCGACAAACTTTAAGTACTAATTCTACAATAAAAAAATAAGAACAAAAACTTTAAATGAAAATATGTCCTAAGCGTCTTAATTTTTGAACTACTAAGTGTTAAAAATTTTAAAAAGATATTATTTTTTATAATAACTTTTATACCAATTTAAATATTAAAAAAAATGGGGTACACATTCTATGCACCAGAAGACATTTTTTAGCATACAAGAAATAAAAATTACCAGTGGCGTCCATAACAGGTTTATGGTAAATATTTTTTATTAAAAATATTGTACGCCACTGCATTTCTCTTAAATAAAAATATTTTTTAAAAACGTCTATTTAGCTTGGAACAAATTTGATCTACTCACTTTATTTAATTTGATGTACGTTTTCGCGTAAATAAATAGAAACCATTTCTTGGCATGGTCAAATCCCTATCTAATTAAAAAATAAAAAACAATGGTAGGGGAGCCCACAATGCTAAATGGGGTTTTACTCGACCGTCATAGAGACCTAGTGAGTTGCAAAGCTTAGATAATAAGAAGAACAAAAATGTTATATAATGTATACCTTTTCATCGGTGAGGGAAGCAGATGTAGATTTTTAAATATGTCAAAAAATGCTGTTATTATTTTACCTTGTTATATAAGGAAATGTAAATTGCCAAATCTGCAGAATTTGCAAAATAGCGAAATAAAAAAAAAAAAATAAAAGCGATGTTCGGCACAAGAAGTAATGGTGCCCCTCCGGCAACCAGATTAATGTAAGTATAATTAATCTATATTAAACATCATCACTACACCATTGTCAATTTAATTAATTTTTGTATTTTGATAAATAAATTTAGGTATTTATTTTAATTTACATCTTTAATTTCAATATTTAAGCTACGTCCGTAATTACACCCCAGACCAGGGCGTGACAACATTAATAATGCAAATAAAGCTTAACGCATCCAGTCACAGCCTTCTTAAACATATGAGCCGTGTAGGAGAAAATCTGGCAACACAGCACAGTAGAAATGTCAAGTAAAGTTTAGAAGTAAACAGAAACAAGTTTAAGCGATTGCTTAAAAGGTTTTTTCTCGTTTTAAAAGTTAAATCGTAGCGTATATTTATTATATAAAGAAAAAATACGTATTTCGTTGTTATATTTAAAAAATAGGACTAGTGCCAATATGTCAATTGTTGTTTTCATGTTTAAATGTGCGCGTATAGTTGGTGCGTACGGCGAACATTATGTCACGAACGTGTTGCGTTTCGGACTGCAAAACGAATTATTCCAGGTATATTAAAACAGAGGGTTATCAAACAACATTTAATTTCCCCATAAACGATGAAATTAGAAAAGCCTGATTGTGCGCTATTGACCGAATAAGTGTTTTTTCATTAAAAGTAAAAGTAGTACCTATACGGTAAATGGGCAAATATATTTTACGGGAAACTAATTAACTAAGTGTGTTTTTGAAAAATTGGTTTAATTTGATATCAATAGTGTGTAAAGTGCACCAAAAAAAAATTTACTCCAAGCATTATTCTAAGGACTATATAAACTAATGCGCATAAATATACTGGCAAGTTTTTTACTTAATGCGGTTTTAGGGTGAATATAGTGGAAAACCTAATTTAAAGCGTTTGTTATTTTAAAGTGCATCTTATGTAATACGAATTAGGCTTTTATATTTATAACTAAACACACATGCTTTCAAATCATTTTAAGTATTGCAAATATCACTAAATAAAAAATGTTTAGTTAAATTTAAAAAGCTACATTGGTATGTTCGCAAAAAATGTATAAAGAGTGGTAGAAAAATCCTAACAACTTGAAATTTTTAAATCCTTACCAACAAATTTGTATAAGGCAGAAAAGTTCCTGATAAGTTTTGCAGACACATTATTGCTTTTTAAGGCAACTATAGTATTTAAAATTATACCTATATGTTGTCTAAAACCTCCTAAAAAATTAATACCTATATTTTGTTTAAAAACACTTAAAAAATTAATTATATTTAGCATGTAATCTATTAGGAACTCATTTCAATATTCCTACTGTACAGTGTTGTTTGCAACGTTGCCTTACTTACTTCACGGCTCATATGTTTAAGAAGGCTGTGATCAAGTTGTTTTGTGGTATCGTACTTCCATCCTTTCAGGATATTAACCGTAACAGATAACATTTTTGTCGTGACCATCTTGTCGCTCAAAGTTTAAACATTTCATTTGTTCTTTTATCAGAACTTTTAGTTTTAATTTCAGCACTGTTTAACCGGGAGAAATAACCGTTTGTCCGGGAGCAGGGAAAGAAAGTTCCGCAACCGGGAGACTCCCGGTGAAATCGGGAGAGGTGGCAACCCTACTTACATTTAAATTTTCACAGAAGAAAAAGTGCAATATCCTGTATCCTAGACGTTTTTTGACGATTTAAGAACTGAAAGGAATTTCGCGGTGCACAAAGCACAGCTAAGTTAGCATTTTCGCTTTAATGTTTGTAGTGCGTAATAGATATGGTACTGCGTAATAGATATGGGACTAAGAGGAGGCTGTCTTGACTTTAATTCTGGTACTTTCTTAAATATTTCGCTTGTAACAAGGAAAATACTTTAAAATTCATGAATCTGCCAAAAACAATATAGAACATATTTACATTTGGTATGTTACTATTAAAAACACTTTGCAATAATTTATGTCAGAGTAATGTTTGGGTTTCAGTTTTAGAGAACTATTTTGTTACAGGAAACCTGAGCTTAAAGCAGCAAATTACTATATGTATTAATTACCTATCTGCCATTCGATTCTATTGTATATTAATACATGCATTTCCGAGTTCAAGATGACATTTGAATGGCTGGAAATAATTGACTTGTTTAAAAGAAAATCTAAACAATTAACAAAATGGTTTAAAAGATTTTCCATTCTAAATATTTCATATTTACAGGGTGATTTAAAAATCGATCATAAAAATTAAGGCGTTGATTCTACATCATAAAATAATGGTACAGCTTCACATACAGTGTAAGAAAGTCATTTCCACACAAGTAATGTGCACCATTTTTCCTACGACCACTAATAATTATTCACACAACAGTTTAGGGTTTGTATGTCTTTACAGAAAAAATAAGAAAACAATTAAAAACTTTGCAAGGCTAGGGTGATATATACTTTTCCTCACTGCGGTATTATATACTGTTTGACAATATTTTTATACCTATATCGATGATCACCTATACCTAGTAGCTTTGTTAAACTTTTATTATTTTAGAACTTGGACCTCACCTAAAAATATTATATAGTTTTTTCAATCTAACTTCAATAAACAGCCTGATAACTCCAAATTTATTGTAAATACTAATATGATAGCGATGTCAGCCGTTTTTGTTCTGGCTGGCGTTTAATTGCAGTTTTTAAAACGACATCATATTATATATCACATTAGTGTTGTAAATAACTTTGCACCACTTGCTGTGATATAAGGGCATTGTCTATGCATGAAAACAGTGTGCTATTAGCTATTTTCATAGGTGGCCGGATAAAAACTATATTCTTGTGACCTATCTATTTTTGCAAAGATTCAACTTATGGCCTTAATTAACTTTTGTGTTTCTCCCACCACGACCGCCATACTGATGACATATTTAATATTAATGGGGACCTTGTCTTGGTACATATATTTAATAGAGCTGACAGCGATGACTTTAAAGGCATCTTGACGCTACGATAATAACTTCAGATATACGATCCTGTCAAGGATAAAGGAAGTGGAACACTATACTGGGTAAACTAATATTTTGAAGTCGATATACAGGGTTCTTGCTTCATTTCTGAGATACAGGGCGTTAAAGTTTTTAAAAGACGTCGGTATTTTTTAAAGATCGTAAGAACGCTTTAACCGAGGCGCTTGTAAAGCTCTATCTAATTAAGAATATTGGGTCCATTGGCGTCTTAGTGATCACCACAGCCAATATTATTGACAAAAAAGTATGACACTGACTCTATTAAGTTTTTATCATTTTTTTAGATTAAGCAACTAAAAATACAACTTTTAGTATCTTGTATTTTCTTCGTATCTTGCATTGTTTTCGAGAAAAAATAAATTGAAGCCACTTGAAGTAATATTAAAAAGCACCCATAAATAGCGAAAAAAAGAATCAGTTAGATGGATAAGCTTCAAGTAAGGAAAGGACATTCTGCGCAAGTGTCAGGAACATTATTTTTATCTATGAGCGTCTTAAAAAGTAGAAACAAATATTTATTTTTTTATTTCAATGTTTCTGAATGTCAAATAGTATTTGTTAGTTTTGACGTTTATTTGACTCTAACAACCAATACGTTTTCTTACGTGAGTTTGCGTGCAACTGGTCCTCACGCGAGTCAAAAATATTTTAACGTAAACATTTTTTGATTTTTTAAAACAATTAAAAAATATTATTGGACAAAAATCAATACTACGCAATATTTTATTTGGTCCATATTTGAACGGACTAACAAACTGTTTCACCAAAAGCACCTTTGTTGGTTTATATTTTACGGGATTTTAAGCGAATAAAGCAGCGATAAAAGCGAAAATAAACAGTAAGTGCCTGTCTTTATGTAATAGCTCTAGTTAAATAGAGATGGAAGACTGAGAGTTTGGCTACCGTCAAGGTTGCAAATTGCTTTTTGCCACATCTATGCCTTTTGAAATACTAATTCAGACCTATTTTTCTTTTATTTTTTTACTTTAACACCCTGTATCTCGCAAACGATTAACTTTTCGACAAAGGAAAATAACATTAGATCCTTGTATTTTGGTCAATAAAATTCGTGGTAGCATATTGTACAGACCTTTAAGAGACAATACTATTTGAGACTATATGAGAATTTTGTGCTCTCTAGTGTTTTTTTTAATCTCATAATAATTAAATTTCCTGGGAACTCCATTTATTAAATAAAATAAAAATAAGCCATATTAAGTTCTTTTGTACGTACCAACTTTTATTAAAAAGGAAACTTTTTACAAAGTCAATAATAAAAAGATTTTGCATGCAATATTAAAAGATATTTTCACTTTATGAAAGAGCTTCCTTAAAACTGGAAGTTAAAATTGTTTGCAAAAGCCTTAGATAAATTATCTGACAAGATTAAAGATATAGCATAGCATATTACATATTTATTGATTAAGATATGATACACACTTACTGGCTTGACATAATTATGTGTAATTATAAAAATTAAAACAGCGTCGAACATAAATAATTTAAAACTATCAGCTAGCTAAGAGAAAACTTATACACCTCCAGACGTATTTCCTGAGTGTCTGGAAGCAAAGATCAACTGTACAAATTCAATTGTTATCAGACTGGGTGGTGTTTTCACAAACATTAAGCTTCTTGCAGAGGCCTTGTTTTACCTTTCTCACAATAAAGCAGCTTTGAGGACATGTTTAAAATTAATTGAGGATTTCGACTCGGTAAAGCATGTAAATAGAGTTGACGACAAGAACTTTATGGATGGGATGTCTTTAAGTATTTTAGCGGAGTAGACATCTAGCAAGAAAGGAAAACCCTAACATTTACTTTAATTGTAAGAAAATACATTTTTTTATCTATTTTGTGCCTTATTTTTAGTTTTCGTATTTTTTGCGTGTGCAAGCTAAAAATTGTATGATATTTTCCATGAGGTACGACTATTACCTGTTTACCTATTAACATCCATTTCACGATATTTCAAAAACCTATAACTTTTAAGTAAAAGGAATTTAGATTAAGCGGGCCTATCTGATACTATCTAAACACTTCTGGAGCTATGACACTTTGCTTGCTGCTGTTACAGTTAGTATCATATTATAAAAATATTATGAATTATAAAATAAATGCAATAAAAAATTTACAATATGTCAGTCTACAATAGCTTTGAGTGTTTTAGTGCTTGTGTGTAGATTTTCTTAAAAATGTACGAAGCTGTTACTGTTTCTAGGCAGTGTAAATATCTAAGAACCTAATGTTTTATCGTTGTTCTAAATGTACCGGGTATTAAGTTATAAATTTACACCCCCTTAACTTTAAATTTTTTATCGTACAAAATAAATAATTATATCTAGACCAGGTCAGTATGGTCAGCTAATGTATCTTGTAATTGCAGATTACGACGACCCATGTTGCCAGCTCGAATTTTGGTCAGAATTTTTTTAAACCTCAATTGTTTTGACAGTTAAGAAAAGAGAAAAATTTGGATCAAATAAAATTTTATTTAATTTTATGACTATTTACATTTTTTCAAAAAATGATTATTTATTAGGTTATAACTTAATCTCCGAATAATTGACTGCATGGCAATTGTATTATTTGTCAATTATTTGACAATGCTATTTTGCTACATAAAAGATTACAAAAAAATACGACTTAAAGGTTATTTAAAGTATTAGCAAAGGTTTTTAAGAAAGTAATCCTTACTGCAACTATTACTATTATTTTGTGAAAGCTGTATAGCCTAATTATCGTTTTTTTTCTGTAACCTTATATCAAAAACATACTTAACCGCTAGGTAAGCGGAGTATCAAAACTGTCAAAATAAGGTAATCCTATTGGTTGGATTTTGACACTTTTAAAACTGAATGCGCCTAATGAAACAGATTCTGCTTAAGATATGATAAAATACAGGTTGTGTCGATCCTGTGATGCATCATGGGCAATGTGTCAAACAATCGCACCACCACGAATGTGTCAGACACGATTGCCATGCAAATGAATGCGAACTCCTCCAATAATAAAAAATATTTTTTAACAATAGATGAGTGGTTATTTTTTTCATCATCCAACAATAATATTAAATAAAAATAATCAAGTAAAAACCCTGACCTAATTGTTCCTTATTGTCAATTTCTCCGGTTAAACAAGTTTATCCCAAGCGCAGTTTATCATATATCTCTGTTTTATATAACAGTATAATAATATGGCATATTATGGTGCCGTGGCGTCGTCGTTTTTACATGCGTAAAGATCAATTTATTAGTAAAAAAGCCACACGCATCATACAAGTAAGGACGGCAATCAAGTATCGCCGTCTACACGCGTCGTTTAAATGGTGTGCGAGCAACAAAAAGGAGAATAATTGAAAGTTGAACAGAATTGATGACCGTCTGGCATTTTTATTATAGACGTTTAGTCTACCGATCACTTACGGTGTGTACTAAGTCTGAACCGCCGCGCCGTGCACATTTTTTTATTATTTATTTTTATTTTTTACAGATAACGTAATGTTATCAACACTTTTATTTAGTTTTGTTATAATTATTACTAAAAATAATATTTTTAGCTACTATTCCAATAGGACAAGGGGCTTTGACGGCGAATTGACATAACTGACATAACTAATTACTATTATTTTATTTAGGGCATTGAATTGTTGCTAAATGTACCAAATTTTATTACTATAATAATAAAAATGAGTTGTTGGTTTACACTAAAAATCTCTTAAGCCGCGTCCAACAATTCGTTAAACATCCGTCCAAACTAACCAACCTGTTTGCGCGCTCCTTTGGTGTCAAAAACTGACAAGCTCAGAATCACCGGCGAATCATACGCCAAGCCCTTGAAAAGACGCACAATGCGATATGTGGACAAAAATGCCAAAACCAGTATTTTCATAATAACTTAAAATGTCTGCATTTTTACTTATAGATAAGCAGATAATAAAACGACAACTCGTTTTCTTTTCTTTCGCGTTGCCAAAATAGAAATATGCAGCTTTATATGTGGTCCTTTTATGATGCAGAAAAGTGCCTTGCCATTATATTTTTTTTCTTAACGTTAAAGGTTAACTACAATTAGTATAAGAAAAATCAAAAATTTTGTATTTTAGAAAAAAAAATAATATTTTGTATGTACAATTTTTGTTTATAAAATTATATCTTTTAAAATCTTTCTTGGTTTTGGGGTCATTTTACTAGCTTGGGTTGCCGCAACTTTCTACAATATTACCTAAGAGACAATTATTTAAAGGATTTAAATTAATTATTCCTATTTATTATTATTTTAAAAGGGTAAAAATATACTCATAGCTATCCAATGGTTTTCACATTTTTAAAAATTCCAAATAGAAGTTTTTGGGACATTCAACAGTTTTAAAATAAAAACTAGTTAGATAAACCGCGTACGGATTTGTTAAAATCTGGAAACAGGCTTTTTGCCCGTTTTATAGAAGTGTGATATAAAACTCGTTAATCCTTAGTTTATTATATTAGGAATTAAATATTTACCAATATTCTTTGTTTAAAAAAATGATAATTATGTGGATAATTAATGTGTACCACATCCCTCATATATTGTTAAAAAATAAATGTTATTACTGGAGGAGTTCGCATAAAAATACTTTATTTGCCCGTAGTGTGTCTGGCGCACTCGTGGTGGGGCGACCGCTTGATACTTTACCCATGATGCATCACAGGATTTCATCATCACCTGTATTTTATCATATCCTAATTCTGCTATTGTACACCGGCTGTCACGCGTAAAGTTTAGTTTTACATATATTTAGAAAATGCGATTTGCAAATTGCGAAAGATGTTCTTATTGGTCAATTTTAAACGACACGTTCCAAGTTTATTTGTGTCTGTGTGTAGCAAATTATTATTGTTAAATACTGTTGAATAAAATTTGTTCGACAAAAATGGTTAATAAATTCTAAATATTCTTAATTTCTTTTATCATTGCTTTTGTTTATGGTTTGCTAACATTTAATCTTCACTTCTTCGTGGGCTGTCACAAGATAAAAAGATTCCCGTTTTCACAACTATTAAAGATACGACACACGTTTATTTAAAACAACGTAAATCTTTACCATATTTGATATGTATATCTGAAAATTTTATCTCTCCAAGACGAAACTGTCGTGATCCGAATAAAGGATCAAAACTATGCCAATACTCGTTGACGTATTTCGGTTTAAGTGTTTAAGCTTGGCGCATATCGCCGCAAATTTGTATTCGCTTCCTGTCTGGGGATCCGAAGAGCACATGTGATATGCCCTCTTGGTAATCTTAACATTATTGTGTGCTTCCGTCCGCTAGGGAAATTAAATTCTGAAGTGTTAACTACACTGACATAAAGCTCAAGCTTTAGCTAATGACCGGTAAAGGTTAATGACCTGTCTCAAGTATGTTAGGTGTGAGGCGGTGCCGGTGGCTGCACTATGGGATATACATCCATTATTTTGGCCAAAAAGCAACTTTAAAATCTTAATGGCTCATGCTGTGTATTTTAAAGTAGATACTCCAAACTACATGTACAAAACAATAGAAAAGGATTTGACGACTTCTATTACGTTTTAGGATACTTAAAAATGTATTTTAAGAATTAATGAAAATCATACAACTAAGAATAAGTAAATTTTAAATGAAAAGTGTTTTAGCTTTGCCGCAAAAATTGCAGTAATTTATATTATTCTTACCAAAGTAGACCTAAATATCCAGGGTGTTTGTTAATTGCGGTAAAATAATTTAAGGGTGTATTCTTAAGCCAATTTTATAAAAAAAGTGTCATATGAACATAGGTCCGGATATGCTTTGTTTTTAAGATACAGGGTGTAAAACTTAAAAAAGAAAATCGTTTTTTACTTATATCTTAAAAATTCCTCATCTGATTTTATTAAAATTTGGCTGTGGTATTTATTAAAATGGGAAGTGTATTTAGCCCTAAACTAATTTTATGTAGTTAAAGCAGTGGCGGCGTGAAACGCATATTAACTAATATTATTGACAAAAAATGTACGCCACTGACTTTTTGGCAATTTTTTTCGGATAAAACATCTAAAAAAAAACTTTTCTTTTACTTATATTTTCACGTAGCTTGTAAGTTTTTAAATAAAAAAATACGCTAAACTGCATAATCCTGGGCTATACAAGGGCATTTTTTCTTTAAAAAATTAAGTGTTATAACTTCTTCTTACTAATTATGTAACAACAAAAACAAATACTTAATTAAACAAGGTTTATATCTAGTCTAACAAATTTTACTAAAAAATATGTTGAAATTTTTGGGTTTTTAAAAGTTTAACACCCTGTATCTTGGAAACGAAAAATTTAAGGACCTATGTTTATACGAACTTTTTATATAAAACTGGCTCAGGAATACGACCTTAAATTTTCTTACCGCAATTAAAAAACACCCTGTATACTTTAATTAATAATGTTAGTTTACTAAAAAGAAGTAAAAGAAATTAAAAGAATAAAAGCTATTGTTGTGTTTTCGATGCAAGTCTCGCGAAGTCTTTCTACTTTTGTCAAACATACTTTTGTACCATTTTGTTTATCAGTCTTTGTACTAACAATCGCCTTGCTACTTTTTGCTACTTCTGAGTGTAAGGACAGATACAATGTTTTTATAATATACAGGGTTTTCCATTTAAAAAATTATTATTTTTTGTCCAATTCTGTGTATCCTAAAAGATAAAAGCATTCTGGTTAAAGTTACGGATACTACAGGATTGGCCCAATAGAACAGTGTTTTTATTTATTTTATACGTTAAAAAATTAAAAAATCAGGACAGCACGAGCCGCTAGGCGAGTACGGCAATCCCATGGGTAAAAAGACACTTTATTCATGTGTTACATACTATATTTTTTCTACGTCCGTAAATAAATTTCCCAAAAAACCATTTTATACATGTTTGTTTTTTATTTAAAATTTATTAATTTTAATTTTTGCAGCACAGCCTTTATATTGCAACAAAAAATCATAGCCTCCTTATTTTTTAAAAGATAATTATCCTCTTTATTACTATGCCGTGATTTAATTTTAAAAAATTGTATGTACATACTTTTTGTAGAAATAATACCAAAATAGTATATTTTCAATTTTTTAGTCATCCAGATTTATTATTACTATTATTTTTAAATAATTTGTATTAAATTTATTCGCAAACTGTCAAATTTTAAAACTAGTGACACACGAACTAAAAGAAATAATGACGAAATCAAAGGTAACTTGACCGTTTGGTTCAGTTGTCGAGTTTACTGTTACATTGCAGAAATTGATATTTAAGTTTATTGTAGTAGACATGGAAACAAAACACTAATTCAAAGTATGAAAAAAGCTTCGAAATATTAAAAAAGTAACTTTTTCATAACTTTATGTAGTGTACTAGAATGGAGTACTTTGTCTTCGTGTTAGCGATTAAAAAAACTGCATTTTTTTAACGGTCGAGGAGAAAAATATTTTTTAGATTTGGATGATCATATTTCCCAAACTAATTGAGATATACATATAAAATGTGGTATTTTTTTAAAACTTTCTAAAAGATCTTTTAAGTGGTGTTATAATATATATGGTGATATGCTCTATATTGGTTAGGCGGATTCATTTATTGGATGGTCTTCTTGTTGAGTACACGCCTGGAAAGAATGGGACCGCTTCGGTCCTGGTCCCGGGGTATACGGGCTGACCCTGTTCAGCCCTATTGTTTTTTAATTAGAATTTTTGGGTTTTTGGGGGTTTTTCTTTTATTTTGTTTCAGGCGATCGGCCAGTTCATAGGGGTCAATAGGGCTGAACAGGGTCAGCCCGTATACCCGGGACCAGGACCGAAGCGGTCCCATTCTTTCCAGGCGTGTACTCAACAAGAAGACCATCCAATATATATGGTGTTCCATTTAAAAAAATCGTACTTATTGCCGTACCCTGTATATCATATGAGATAATAAAAATCCGATTACTGATTAGAAAACTACAGAATTAACTAAACAAGCTGATATTTTAGTTTATTTTGTACAATAAAAAATAATAAAGTTAAGGGGAGGTGTAAATTATAATTTGACACTCGGTACCCCACTTCCCCCAAAAACCACCTGTAATAATGCATGATATTTTTAAATATTTTTCCAGTAAAAAGCACCTAATTTTAATTTAGATTGAAGGGTTTTAAAATTTTGGCCAAAAAATTTCATTTCTACCCCATAGTGGGCTGTGAAAACACAGAAACAACAAATCGGGCATTAATTTTTACCATATAAGAAAAATACTTATCTCGTAGGTATCAAATAATACAGGGCTATTCTTAACCTACCGTGTGTCTACGGCAGTTGGCGTTATAGGAAAAAATTTTTTACTATCAATTTTACAAAAATTAATTCTTTAATAAAAGTTTTGCATGGTCCTGTGAGGTATAAGTAAAGTACCCTATTTTTGCTAATATCGCAAATTACTAAAAAGAAAATATTTTTAGAATTAAAAAGCTACTTCTTAATATGCGATTTTTTAATTCCAAAAAAAAACATTGTGTTTCCCTGTGTGTTTTTACACCAAAGTATGTACCTGTTATTATATATGACAGCCAAGCTTGCAATTTTTATTATAAGTAGTATATTTAATCACAATTTTTGACAGACATAAACATTTTTTCTCTGTGTAATATAGTATACTTCGGTTAAACGCAATTTGACATGAACAATTCTATATAGCCAAGTATCCTTTCACCAAAAATTTAATTTCAATACATTAGTAATCCCAAAGGGTTATCTAAATCGGATAAAGCAATACAGCAGCACAATTTGCCCGTGGGATTGCTTAGAAATAGATAATTAATACAAAGAGATATAATCCTAAATTTTAATAGAAATAGTTTTAACAAACAATAAAATTATATGCTGGTATTATGGTATACAGGCTGTGCCAAATTTGAGAGTGACCATTGGGATTTCGGAAACAGTTAAAGAAACAAAGTCTTTACCCATTGGCTTTATTCTAGGACGCGAATTATTTTGATATACAGGGTGTCTCTAAAACGTCTGTACCAAATGTTACCACAAGTTTCTTGAACCAAAATACGACGTTCTAACGCAATTTACTTTAGTTCAAAGTTTGATCATTTACCAGATACAGGGTGTCAAAGTTTCCATTTTATTTTAGTTATTTTTAATTATTTTAATTTTTATAGGATAGTTTTCGACAAAATTCGGTTTCAAAATATGCTAATATTTTTGTCGTAACATGTAGAGAGAGTCACCTGCAATCCTTTGCTTAGGTTCAAAGTGTCATAAATGTTTTTTACTTGGTATATATGATAGTTTTAGTACAGATTTTTTATTCTTTTATATTTTTAGTACAAAAAAGTACACTTAATAAATAATACTACGGGCTACCGTTTTTGACATATTTTGGATTAAACATTCTATTTCATATAAAAGTTTGCAATTGCATTTATTCACTCTTTATTTAGGCCACCTGGTAGTGTCCAAAAGGTCGGTACAAAATGCTACCACAAATTCTTTGGGCCAAAATACAAACATCTAATGTAATTTAATTTAGTCGAAAGGTTGCTGGTTTGAAAGATACAGGATGTCAAATTTTTCATTTATTTGTTGTACTTGGACACCCTGTATCTTGCAAACGAACAACTTTTCAACTAAGGCAAATTGAGTAAAATGGTTGTATTTTGGCGTAAAGAAATTAAAATAACTATTTGCACAGACCTTTTAGAGAAACCCGGTTGGCCTAAATATAGCGTAATGGAATGCGAAGGAAACTTTTTATGTGAAATAAAACGTTTAATCTAAAATATCTCAGAATCGGTTGTTCGTAGCGATATTTATCAAGTATACCATTGTTGTGCAAAAAATATGGGAAAATAAAAATTAGTTACAGAATCAAAATATACCGAGGCAAAAAAAAATGGCACTTGAACAAAAGCAAAGGATTGCAGGTGCCTCCCTCTACATTTAACAGCAAAAATATAAGTAGATTTCGATTACTTACTTAAAAAACTTATTAAACGAATTTTGTAAGAAATAGCAATATTAAATAAAATATTTAAAAATAACTAAAATAAAATTAAATATTTGACATCGTATATCTCGTAAACAATTAACTTTTGGAATAAGGTATATTGCATTAGAGCATTGTACCTTGGCCCGAGAAGTCTAGAGTAGCCTTTTGAACCGATCTTTTAGAGACATCCTGTAAATTGGAAAAAAAATTAAGTTTTAAAATAGTTATTCTATTTTTTTGCATTCTGATCGACATATTTTGTGTAATACAGTATGTGATCGCGTATGTTGGTTATTTAAAATTCAGTGGTTTATTTAAAAAAGTTAAGTTAAAGGGGTAAGTTTACTATACAGGGTGGTTTAGAAATAAACCATTAACTTAATTTTGATAAATTAAATCGCTTATTTTAACTTACTTTTTGCGTTTTACATGCATGTTAGTTGGGCTTTAACTATGTTTTATGTACCATGTTATACCTTCAGTTAAAAGTTATGGAGAAAAATACTATCCATTTTTTTTTGTAAAGAAATTAAATTTTTAGCGGGGCTTGTCCTTTGAAAAACGTGCAGTTTTTTTATGTGGTTTCATTTTTCTCATGGCAAAGTATTGTATACCTTAAAAATAAATGACGACCATCAACCTATTATTTTTATTCTCTCTTCTTATGTTTATGGGTAAGTTTCTCGATAACTGTTGACTTTGAGTATAGGAAATGGTACATAAAACATAATTTGAGTTAAATGCAGATTTAAAAATTGTAATTAAATAATGGTTCTTTTAATTTTAAAAAATGATTGATCATTGATGATGGTTGGTTTTTTTGCCACCATGTATACATGAATTTAACATGAAAAAAACCGCTACCAAAAATATATACTAAAGTGTTTTGGCGTTTTTCAAAAAATCAAATTACTTAATTTTAAATGAATTTGTTCTAACTCAGGCGACCTCACTGTATTATATCAAAGGTACTGACTAAACGACCGTCGGCGGCATTGCTCAATTATAAAAAGAAAACCGCCGTCTGGCTAAGCTATAAGTCTTAATATTTAGAAACCGTTGAAAATCTAAATTAATTTGTCATTACCGGTGGTTTTTACTTATTTTATTAGTAAATGTCGCCGTCCGGCGACTATGCTTACAAAAACTAATAAAATATTTGTTAACTAACCTTAATAATTATTGATTTTGCTGTACCGTAAGCGTTTAGTTTTCTTGTGATTTTATTAACTAGTATTATATTTTTTATTGCTCAGTCAACAGAAATAAAACTGGGAGACACGTTTGACACCTACGAAGAACGCGTCAAAGCTCTTAAAGTATGCATGTTTTTAAAGTGGAAGAAACTTTAAATTTGCAGGGAAAAGAAACAAGTAAGGAGAGTAAAGGAGATTTTTGATGTAAGTCCAAGACATGAAAATGGCCTTCTTACTAGCCTTACATATAGTAATTTAGTAGTTAGTAATTAAATTACTATTGGCCATAAGGAAAAAAGGTAGGCCAAAAGCTTAAGGAAATACTATCATTGGATTAGATGCAAAAAGAAAAAAAAACATAAATATGATAAATAGTATATTTTAGTATACCGTGTTATGTATGCAGTTTAATTTATATCTGGAATTACTTACTTACCTACCCCCTGAGTATTTTTATTTTATTTCGTATAAAACAAATTATAATAGTTTTTTGCTGGATTGATTATTTAGTATCTGTATTTGTTATTTAAATTATAGTATCTGTTAAAATATGCAGAGTATGACAAAATTTTAATTCTAAAAATATCATACTTTTTGTTCTTAACCCCACTAAGAGCTTCGACAAAATCTTTGTAGGTGTCAAACGTGTATCCTAGTTTAATTGTGGTTTATTAATAAATAAAAATATATAATTTAATAATGTTACCAAATTATTTAAAAAATTAGATTTTTGGCGGCTCTCATATACGTAAATAGATAAAACCGCTGGACGGCGGTTTTCCTTTAAATTATTTACTTGAGCGGCCAGAACACAAAAATAAATCAAAAAGATACATCATGTGTTGGGAGGATAAAATACGAATACCAATTGAAAGTAAAAAGCGTGAAATTTAAACAGTTCTACCAGAATATTGACACGGTCTCAATCTCTATTACGCGGTTGGCATTTTGTTGGTGAAGTTGAATTTTGGAAAGGCACACGTCGAATACTAATAAGATTTACAGCAATGCTATGAAATTTATCTTTATTGTTATAGTTCCACTAGTTATTTGTTAAGCATTGCGATAAAACTTTTCCACAAAGTATGGTTTTAGTTACAGTAGGTGCGTTTTGTTGCTGCCATTCCAGAATCGGAATGGTACGAAAATAGCGTTTTCTTGCAAAGTTCACCGGTTTTTGCGGCCACCAGTCCTACCGACTATTGTGTTTCCCTTATGGCCAACAGCATTTGGTATATACAGGGTGTTTTTAATCAAATGCAGGAGGTGATTTTTTATCAAAAAATAAGAAAAACTTTATATGAATATATGTCCTAAACGTCTTAGTTTTTGAGGTACAGGGTGTTAAAATTTTTAAAAAACCAAAAAAAAAAATTGAAAACACGTATTTTAGAAAAAACTATTATACTAGATATAAACCTTATTTAAATTAGAATTTATTATTTTTCTTGCATAGTTGCTAATTAAAAATTATAAAACCTAATTTTTAAAAGACAAAGATGCTGCAATGCTTCTTTTATGGTCTAAAAATATGCAATAAAGTAATTTTTTTCTCTTAAACTAAACAAGATACGGAAAAAAATAGAAGACATAAAAGTAGTATTTATATTTGCTTAATCTGAAGAAGGCACAAAATTTTACACACATTTACACAGTCAATGGCGTACCGTTTTTTTGCTGGAAATATTCCTTTAGTTGCCTCTCGAGACGCCACTGGACTTACTAAATGTAATTAAGTTAGTGAAAAATAGCCCTCCTAATGTAATTAATAATATTGGCAAATTGGGTTAGGATATTTATTTATTTTTTTGGAAATTTTAACACCCTGTAGTTTAAAAACTAAGACGTTTAGGACATATGGTCATATAAAGTGTTTTTCTTATTTTTTGATGAAAGATTACCTCTCAAAATTTGTTGCATTTGTTTAGAAACACCCTGTATATGGTGTGGGTCCCATGTCTCAGTTTTTAGATAAAATTATTTGAAAATCCTAGTTGGGACATGGTCGTGCTACGGTGCAGGTCTTGTGGGGCATCGATGGGGTTAGGTGAGACTTTTACCTATACTACACTTAAAATTTGGATAAAAAGGAACAAAGATAACTAGAAAAATTTATTTTAAATAAATAAAGAGATATACATACATAAAACAATAGACTCAGCTTGACAAAAATGCTTTTTATATTTTTAAGGCATGAAAACTGCTTTTAAATTTTTCCCAATTAATTTGCCCTACTTTTCTCTATTACCGAGAAATCGGGATCGGTGCAGGTATGTGTGCTTGACCTTGACTGCTAGCCAAGGATTTAATGTATTACAACGTGTTTCAATGCGTGCGATGCGTGCGCTGCTGTCCCGTCGCGCTCGCTGTTTGTCGAAAGCTTTACGGTAAGATATAAATCTCACCGTTAATGCCGTACTAAAATTGCATTCACTAAATTCTACATTGATTTTTACCGCAAACGGCAAGTAAGGTGTAAGACAAATGGAGATAATTTTTTACGGTCCTACTAATATGCGACTGACACAGCAACTTTGATAAATTCCTGTGAGGCAGTTGTAATACAACCAGCATTTGAGAAATTTTTTAATCCATAACATTCCTGATTAAATAAAGCATGCCTTTTTGTTGCAGGGAAATAAATATTGGATTTTTAAAGGCAAACCTTTAACGCAGATTCATACTTTTCAAACCATATTATTAACATTGGTATTTAACTAACATTAGAGCAATTTTTTGGTCTGTTTTATTTATAATGGCAGCTAAGCAACATTATTTTATGTTTTTTTACATAATTTAAAGGAAATGACCGTTTCATAACATTTTATTGTTACAAATCATGCAAATAAAAATTAAGTCAAACAAAATGTTTATTATGTATTTTTGAGAAAATAAAAATAAAATGATGGTAAAATTAGCTAGGTTAATTTCGGTCAAAGGTGACAAAATCAAATATCTCGCTTAGCCAAAATACAAGATTTGACGATTTTGACAGATTAGGAATTTTTTTTTATCGCTTTGTGCAATTGTTTTCTACGTGGTTTTCTAGCTTTTTAGTTTCTTTTTAAAGAAAAGAGTTTTTTTAATAGACATAATTAAGTGTATTCATTACCTAATTAATGTGTGTTGTGTGATTAATTGGTGATGACTAGTCGAGACGGCGAGTTATTCCAGTAGACTGTAAGGAGCTGTAAACATTTTGTTTAAAACCTTTTAAGTTTGTAGTTACTTAAAAAATAATATGAAATTAGGGAGTTGCCTTATTAAAAGTTTTAAAGACGTGTTAATAAAAAAATTTATATATATTTAATAGTTTTTTTTTACATTTAACTCATTTAAAATATTTCTCCCTATGTTTTGGATCTGAAAATTGAGTGTAAGTGTCCCTTGAATACTTACTATTTTAAAGTGCTTTCTCATTTTGATTTACCATTTTTTAAATTTTATTACATACCCTTAATTTTTTATGGTTTATTGTTACTGTATAAAAATTTATATTATGTAATTTTCTTAATGATAAAGTTTTCCTGCCTTTTTTCTAATTTTTTTGATTACAAAATTCTAAATATGTTATTTAACTTTTGGGACATACAACTTATAAAACTTGCAATACCTATTTAATAATAAATGCTATTATCCTAAACGCATTTTTTCATCATAACTTATTAATGATGGATGCCATCACATTATCTGCAACACGTGTGTGTAGCAATGTTTTACTATTTTGTAGCAAATTTAAAGGGTTACCTACGGTGACTGTTGTGAAGCTTGGATTTCGGTAATATGACGAGAAATAAGTCCTAATTACAAATGCTTTTAACATCCAAAATACATTCAACAGTAATTGGTAGAACTTGGTAATTATAAAAATATAGGTATTTAAAGTTTTTATACAGTGTGTCAACGTAAGTTGGCATCATAAGGAAAACTTTTTATTATTAATTTTACAAACAAAAATAGTATATAGAAAAAGTCTGCATGGTCCAAAACCTAAAATACAATCATCAGATATTAAATTGTCTCAGTCATCTACTAGGTTTAACCAAAAGTAACTTTTACTTAAGAGTAAAGTACCTGTATTTTTGCTTATATCGAAAATTGGTATAAGGAAAAGATGTTTGAAATTAAAAATTACTTCTTAAATATTATGCAATTTTGTTTATTTATAAAAATAAATGTTGTAACATTTTTTTCTGCTAAAATCAAGAAAATTTAGATGCAATACATTTCATGATGGACAATTTTAAGTTTTTAAATTTATTGTTATAAAAATAAGGAGAATGTACATGTAAATTGCAAAAATATACATACTTAAATTGTTCTCGACTTTAGCAGAATTTTTTTTCCAAGTAAGCAGAATTGCATATTGGGAAGTAATTTTTAATTTAAAACATTTTTTTGAAGACAATTTTTGATATTAGCAAAAATACAGGTACTTTACTCTTGAGCAAAAATTACATTTTTGCTTAAGAGTTAGCCAAACCTCGTAGATGACTGAGACAATTTGATATCTGATGATTGTGTTTTAGGTTTTGGACCATGCAGAATTTTAATAAGGAATAACTTTTTTTTCGTAAGATAAATAATAAAAAAGTTTCCCATATGACGCCAAGTTACGGAGACACACTGTATATTATGTATTGGAAACTGTATATTATGTATTGGAAGTACCTACATTTATAAATTTACACTACCTTAACTTTTCTTTTTATCCTACTTACAAATTTAACAAAAATATCAGTTTTTGTTAAATTTGTAAATAGCAAATAGTAAAACCTGCAAATAATAGTTATAGTTAACCTTAATTTAATAAATATTTGTTTTATTGTTTAATATATTTTTAAAATTGAACAACAAACAAAAATGAAACTGAAAGACACGTTTGACACCTACAAAGATTTTGTCGAAACTCTTTATAAGGTAAAAAATATGTATGTTCTTCTGTTACGAAAATAAAAGTAAGAAGTACTTTAGCGGCAAGAAAACAAACTGATCGTTCCATAGAACTAAAACTAAAGTATTACCAATTAAAGTATGCATGTATTGAGGGTGGAAAAAACTGTAAAATTCTCAGGAAAAGAAAAAAAAGTTAAAAAGATAAATAATTTTTAAACGCGGCTCATTTCTTTAAGCCTGTTAACAAGACTTATAAAATCTATAAAAGTTCTTCCATAGTTAGAAAGTTACGAGTGTTGACCCTTAAGCAACAGGTCCCAAATTCGATTCCGGATAGATAAATGACTTTTTTTTCTTTTTATTTTTTTCTTGGTAATTTTTTTATACATTTTTTCTAATTTTTATTTTTCATTGTTCAGAATTTAATTTTCAGACAATAATTTTTAACTTTTTAATAATTTTAGGATATATCTAATTGCTGACTATTATATGCTGACGATGACGTCCTGACAAGTTATTTCTTCGCCTTTCCTGTCTGACAATATTTTTTTAAAGTGTTTTGTGTAAATTATTGGGTCCATGTGACAAAAATAGATTTGTAATGTGTCTCTTTTAATGAAAGGGCCTTAATAAAGTGGCCATCTAAACACAATAATTAAGCTGAATTCATAGATTCACGTTTCTGTTTCCATTTGCCATTTGATGTTTTTAGTTTGGAGATAAAACAACAACATTCCATTTGTCAATTTATACTTTCTGTTGTGTTGTCTCCATATACCATATCAAAAACCGAAACGTCAAACGGCGATCGGTAACGGAAACGTCAATCTATAAATTCAGCCTAAACAATAAAAACCACAAAAACCAAACGCTTACGGCACGCAAAATAAATAATTATTAGGGTTAGATTAACTTTTTTAACTATTTTCTGGCGTTTTTAATAGTTTTTATAACCAAAACCGCCGTACGACGACTTCTGTCAATAAAATAATTAAAAACCGCCGGTTATAACAAATTAATTTTAAATTTTGTCGGTTTTCATATACGTAGATACAATAAACCGCCGGACGACGGTTTTCTTCTTATATTTGAGCAGAGCCGCCGGAGGTTGTTTAGCCACCTTCTATTTTTATTTTATTTTTTAGGATATACAGGGTGGGACAAAAGTACAATATTTTTAAATGAAACACTCGGTATATTATAAAGCTTATCCAAAGAGCTATACAAAAATGTCACATTTAATATTTCTATCTTTATAAGCTCGCTGCACTGTTCGACGCATGGCTTGTGCGTTAAAAAAGTAGCAATCATCTCTGTTTTTTTTAAAGATCGCCCTATATAAACTGATTTAAGAGGCGTAAAACCTCGCTGTTTAAATTTTTTTAGTGGGCTCTAGCCATCCTTAAGGGCTTTTTAAAATGTTTTATGGGGTACAAAGATACCCTAAATTACCCATTAATTTTAAGACAACCTGGTATATATTTTACCAAGATAATATTTTAAGTATTAAAAAGCCTCAATTTTAAAGTCACTACACCAATGTAAAAAAAAAGAATACAAAAAAAATCAAAATTTTGTGAAGTTTATAGTTTTGAAGATCTTACAATAAAAAATGTTGTCAAGCAACGTGTACCGCGCAATCCTAATACCGAAAAGAATTCACTATAGAAATTGGATAACTTGTTTAATCAGCTTTAATTTTCTTTTTTAAAAGGTCGACGACCACTTTGGCTGATGTATCAAACTTTGAATGAAAATAATCTTTTCGTCTTTAACCATTAATATCTCAGCAACCACTGATTGCACAACAAAATTAAGGGGGTTTTAAAATATTGAATAATTTCTTTACAAAAATCGGCTATGTTTTTTTATTTCTTTTATTCTTTCCAAAAAAGGGTTGTTTGTGGCTTTTGGGATAATCAAGCATTAAATTAAAAATATCGAGAAAACCAGTAATGTTAATTGTGCTTTTCACAGTTTAAACATGCTTACAAAAACCCCACGAAGTTTTGATTTAAACCATCAAACCGTTTTTTGTCTTAATCGATCGAATTTTTGAAAAATAATGTAAGGATAAAGATTTTTACCTTAAATGATCATATTCTTTGCCCAAATTTAAACAAAAGTTTTGAGAAGTCTTTAAATTTATGGAAAAAAATACTGTTAGGGAATTGTTATTTTAAATAATTTGCAGACTGCAACAAATTATGTATTTAATATTGATTTTTATAATATTTAGTAGATTTTTGTTTTATGTTGTATCTATACCATGTTGTAATAAATAAATATACTTACTTTTGTTTACATACGGTAAATATGGTCGTAGAAAAATTAATGTTTCTAACTTTTGCGTGAAGTGTGTCTTTACCGCACTTAACTGTTTGCCCGAAGTTTGCTTCGCGTCATTCGAGCAACGACAGTTGCGTGCGGAAAAGTGATTTTCAGCCTTGTTTGAAAAAAAAACTCTTTCAAGTTCAAAAAAGAATTAAAATAAGATTTTTTGCAAGATATTAAAACTAAAACTTTAAGCTTTAAATTGCTTTTTAAAAATTTCAGGACGACCATTTTTAAGCGAAATACAGCCACTTTAGTAGGGATCCCTGGACCATTTATACCAGTCATTTCTAAGCTAATTTTTCGTGAGTAGCTTCATTTAGACGAGACGACCAACTTTTTCCCTACAACAATTTTTGTTGGTGGTAGCATACAGGGGTAGCAGAGATTAATTATGTTGATTTAATAAATATCAAAAAACCAGGATGTCGTACCCAGCAATTTGTAGGACAACGTGGGTGGTAAATTATACAAATATTAGTTAATTAACAGAAAAAAATTGGCTGATTAGTAGTTATTTTTCACTACATCGTTAATCATACATGGTGGTGGTAGGGGACTTTTGATGAAACCTTATATTTTGTTGGACAAATATTTTTTCGGTTTATTTAGATAATTATCTTGAGAACTAACAGAGAAAATACCTGTTTGTAGTAGATATTTGATATTCGTCAAATTAACACATTTAATTTTTGCTACTCCTGTAAGCTATCTCCAACAAAAATTGTTGTAAGGAAAAAAGTTGGGCGTAACGTTAAAATGAAGCTACTATTACTACTTAGAAAAAAATACCATTTTTCCATAGTTTAAAACGTTTAAAAACTAAGCTATTTAGAACAATATACCTTTAAATTTTTCAGAATGGGATCAGAATCAGCCTGCATAAAACTATATAATGTTCATGATAAATGAAAAGTCAATGCTTAAACCCATCTAGACGATATACGAATACGAATAAGAGGTGATAAGCGTAAAGTTCCAAGCACTTAAACCTGAATACGTCGACGAATATTGGCATAGTTTTGATCTTTACCCACTGGCTGGTATTCTCATTTTCAAGATGTAGAGTTTCGGAACAAATACACATGTGGAATATTAAGAAGGCCTGTTCCAATTGTAAGAAGGTAAATTACAATGACAGAAGTAATATTGCATTCTGTTTCAAATAGCAGAGCAAAGACTTTCGTCCTTTTTGCTTCGACTACCGTACGTTTTACTAAAAGGTACAAATAAATTATTATTAACGTCTGACAAATAAAAATTATCAATGTACACTTTCGTTCAATTTTTCGACTCAAAATAGACTGGTGGCTGTGCTGTAAATTAATAGATTTTATTGCCATATTTTATAAATTTCATACAAGCGTACAGGGTGGTGCCTTTTCGTTGACCTGACAGGGTATAAAGAAAACTAAAAGAGATAGAACAAATCTGAATGTACAATCTTGACCTCGATTTTTGAAACAAATTTAGTGGTTAAAGTGAATCCTAGCTAACTTTTGTTTTGGAGATAAAATTTTGTCGAATTGACCAGGCACTTGTAAAGTTTACATGCTGTTATTTAAACACCGCTACGTCATACTTTGATAGCAGCACAATGCCTCAAATACACATCTCATCGACTACACCAACCCTTTATCTATATAATTTGCGGTGCCTAGTTATTCTATGCTACAATTAAGCGATGCCCATGGTAAAAAAATACGTGGCAAGTCGGTTCTTTTGTATGCAAACATTTAGTTGTTAATGACGTAACTGTGTTGAACTTACAGCGTTCGAACTTTAACTCGCTTTATACTAGAGAAAAAATAGTAAATAAAAAATATTTAGGGATATTTACGTAAAATTTGGCGCGAACCTATATTTTTTCAATTGACTCAATTTCAAAGCTATGACACAAAGTTGGGTTTTCTTGGTGAGAAAATACTGTATATTTTATCACCAATAAAAAGGTTGCCCTAAAAGCCGTAAAAATACCACATTTCATAAATTTAATTTGTCATAGTTTCGGAAATATAGCCATCGTCAGGATTTCGATTATAGAAAGTGCATTTTTAAATAAAACACCTTGTATATTTCATCACCAATAAAACGCAATTTTAAAGACCTCAAAGAATTAGCCAAACTTAAAATAATTTTCTTCAACAGTCAAGATTTATACGGTCAAGTTTTTAAAAATTTAAAAATAAATATATTCAATTTGTTATTGTGTTAAAGCTCTTTGAAATATCTATGTAACGGTAATATAAAATACAGGGTATTTCGTAAAAATAAAACCTGATAATGGCTTTATTTCCGAAACTACTAAAAATAATTATATCTAATGTGGTATTTATTATAGCTTTTTAAAAGATCTTTTATCTGATGATAAAATCTACAGAGTTCATTAAAAAAAAACAATTTTGTGTTATAACTTTAAATTTAAAGTTAATTGAAAAAATACAGGTACGCCACTGAATTCTACGTAAATCATTTCTATTTGCGATTTTTTTTTATTTATAATATCAAGCAAGTTCAGTGCAAAATTTGAAAACTTTCTGTATCTACAAAACAATTTAAGTTACCCAAGATTTACTTTTAGTATTGAATTTGTTTCAAAAATGGAAATCGAGATTGTGCAATTAGATTTGTACTATCTCTTTTAGTTTTCGCTATACCCTTCAAGGTCACCGAAAAGGCGCCACCCTGTACAAGGTGGCCGTCCATATTTTAACTTATTTTGATAACGAATAACTTATACATAACAAATACAGGTCGTTAGAGAATGTTGTTAAGAAAATTTAAGGGCAGATTTTACTATTTAAAATATAAAAAAGTTCATATAAATATGGGTCTGCAAACTTTTAGTTTCCAGATACAGGGTGTTAAACTTGTAAAAGAAAAAATGTATTTTTTTTAAATTTTAAATATCCTTGACAAAATTCCGTTTTAATTTGTTATTAATGGCGATAAGGAGGTAATTTGTAACTTACTTAATTACATTTAATAAGTCCAGTGGCATGTCGAGCGGCAAGTGGAATGGTATGCTACTGACTCTGTAAATTTTGTTGTGCTATTCTTAGATAAAGCAAATTAAAATGCATTTTTTATGTCTATAATTTTTTTCGTGCCTTGTTGAGTTTAAGAGAAAAAAAATCACCTAAGTTGCATATTTAGACAGGGTCGGGCAAATTAAACTTGCACATTTTTTAACTATAATACCTTTTTATCTGTTGCGCTTATCTTTTTTACTTCTAAAGAGCTAATAGGTAGATATGTTTTCTTTAGGTTTGTCAATTTTGGTCAAATGGATTCAGACTAACCTGGACTTACAGGACTTTTTCCAAAATAATTTATTTAACCTTGCTGTAAAAGAAACCTGATTTAGCTACAATTAAGCTATTACGTTTTTCTTGTAGGCAATCTATGGGAAATAATTTAGGTATATCGAGTCTGTCAAGAAATTAGGAATTATAATAATTTTAAATAAATAATGCTCCCCATTAGCATGCATTTCTCTCAAGTTAAAAAAAAAAACTTTTTTTTAATGTCCTTGCAAATAAAAAATGTAAGGTTACCATGATTGCTGAGTTGGATGCTGACCAAACCTAATAGTAAATTAATTAAAATTAAACATATTAGCCTAATTGTAGATAAAATTAAATATTTTGGCATTGAAGTTTATTGCATCATTTTGGAAAAAGTCCCGTTAATCCAGTCCTGTTAAAATCTATTTGACCAAAATTGGCAAACTTAGAGAAAACATATTTCCCTATTAGCCCCCTAAAAAGTCCGGTGATGGCTTAGCGTGTAAGGCGTTAAGTCGTTGAGCGCACAACGGACGTGAGGTGGGTTTGAATCCTGCTGAGGCCAAATACTTATTTATAAGTTGGTCGGAAATTTAGTGGTTAGCTCAACACTGGCTGACATCACCCAGACGTAAAAGACAGGGCGCACAATAAGCCGAGCGGCTTCAGTGCATGGGTTATCCCGGCCCTATTCTAATCTTATCGAATTTAGCCCCCTAAAAATGAAAAAGAAAGGCGCAACAGATCAAAAGTTATTATTTGGTAAAAAGTGTGCAAGTTTAATTTGGCCCACACTGTAGACCATAAAAGGATCATTGCGGGAATCTTTTCTTTTAAAAATTAGTTCTTAAAAATTTTTATTAGCAATTATGTACCAACGGTGCTGTGGTATTTAAGTATAGCGGTATTTAAATACTTTTTTTCTCTTTGTATTTAAATCCTGAGTATTTAAATACTCTATAGAATACAGTATTCAATATTCGTTTTTGATAACAAGATTTCAGTATTTGACCCAAGTCCGCCGATGACTTAAAAAAGGGATTATAAAAATATCACACATATTCAAAAAATACTTCTGTTTTTATAGAAACATAGCAAAAACGATAATACAATTAGGGCACTGTCTTATCAAATTATATATAAATAAAATTTCGTTTTCTTTAAAACGATTTTTGTTTTTAGTTAAAGAATAAAATTTTTAACCTAATTATTACATTTAAAGACATAAAATGAACCTCCTAAGTTTCCTCCCATGTCATTAACAGAAACTTTATTACAACTTAAAAGAAATTAGGTTAAGAGGTAATAAAATACTTGCAGAGATATTAGAGAGCTTATAATTGTTCCAAAAGTGTTTTAATGAAAAATTAAAAAAGCAATTTACTATAGTGAAAAATTATGTAAAAATTGCATATAAAATATTTTTACATTCTATACAGAGCGTTTTCTCTACAGTATGAAACTTAGGAGGTTGATTTCTTATGTATTTTTACAAAAATAGTTCCTATAAAAATATGCCCGGACTTACTTTATATCCAAAATACAGACATTTTTTTTTAATCGAAATATTTTTTAAATGTTTTAAAAACCCTTTACACCCATTCAGTATAATAAGGCGCTTATAAAGCTCCACCTAGATTAGTGGCATCCAGTGCCGTCTCACTGAGCACAATATTATCAAGGAGAAGAGGTACGCCACTGACTTTTCATGAACTTGTTTTTATTTACACAATTAAATATGCAGCTTTTTATTCATACGCTTTTTGATTTTCGTTTAAACACACAAATGCTCATTTATTTAAGGGTAAGTAATTGTTTATTTTTATTTTTGTTTTTTACATAATGCTGGCCATGGCTACTTTTTAAGAGAATTTCAAATTGCTGTTTTTTTTTCTCGAAAACAAAGAAAAACCGGAAGAATATAAAGAAAATTCAAGAGACTAAAATGTTGTATTTTTATTTGCTAAATCGGAAAAACTTTATAAAAAGTTAGTGGCCTACCTATTTTTCTTAATATTGGCTATGTTGCCCATGAAAATGCTACTGAATTCAATAACCTCCTTTTAGATAAAGCTTTATAAGCGGTTTATTACATTAAATAGGTGTACCAAATTCTTTCAAAATTGGTCAAAGCGATTTTAAGTTTTTTTTAACACTAACGCTCTGTATCTTAGAAATGAATCAGAGCCGGACATAGCTTATAGAAACTTTTTTTTATGAATAGACATAATAAATCATTTCCTAAAGTTTCGTACCATAGTAAGAAAACCCTGTATAAAGCTTTTACCTATATTAATTGTTTTACTGGTAAAAAACTATATAGAAAAAGTGTTAAAACTATTTTTTATAATAATTTGTTTTGTTAAAATATGCACGTTTACAATTTGATTTAGAAATAAAAAAGCTGTTTAATTTAAACTTAGTTACAAACTAAATATACAAAACCAGAAACATAAATAATAAAAATTAGTATTTATTAATTTATACAGAATGACTTTAAAAGGTGTGAGAAAAATAATACTACAAATTTCCAAAGCTAAAATATGACCATCTTACCCATCTTATTTTGGACCATAAGTGGTTGATTTCGGAGATACAGATTGTTAAAAAAATATTTTTTTAGTTTTTATTATTAATTTTGTTAATAATGGGGGTATTGATACTATATTTGACTTGAGGAGGTTCTGGACGGTAAAAAGTTAAATCTTGTATATATTTTATTGCATTCTTTAAAGGGAGCCACCTGCGGTATCTTGCCTAAATTAAAATCGACATACATTTTTTGAGCTTTAATAGTAAAATATTTCTATTTTAAAACACATTTTACCTTAAAAGGTATATGTGGTAAAAGTTGATTTAGGCAGCCGTTTCTGAGAGATCCCGATTAAAGAAAAAAAGTCACAGCCTGTATGGCTCGCTCTAAACTAAACAGAGTGTTTAAGAAAAACATTCTAATCTTTGACACCCCTTAAATGTAATAAACCGCTTATAAAGCTTTATCTAAAATGAGGTTATTGAATCCGGTAGCGTCTTCGTGGGCAACACAGCCAATATTATTAAGAAAAATAGGTAGGCCACTAAGTTTTTATAAAGTTTTTCCGATTTAGCAAATAAAAACACAAATTTTTAGTCCCTCGAATTTTCTTAATGTTTTCTTTGTTTTCGAGAACAAAAATACAGCAACTTAAAATTCATATTAAAATTACCCATAGACAACATTATGTAAAAAACAAAAATGAAAAAATAATTACTTACCCTTAAATAAATGAGCAATTGTGTGTTTAAAAGAAAATCAAAAAGCGAATGACTAAAAAACTGCATATTTAATTGTGTAATAAAAAAACTTTATAAAAGTCAGTGGCGTACCTCTTTTCCTTGATAATATTGTGCTCAGTGAGACGCCACTGGATGCCACTAATCTAGGTGGAGCTTTATAAGTGCTTATTACATTGAATAAGTGTAAAGGGTTTTTAAAACATTTAAAAAATATTTTTATAAAAAAATTAAATGTCAGTATCTTGGATATAAAGTAAGTATATTTTCATAGGAAATATTTTTATAAAAATACATACGAACACACCCTCTTAAGTTTTATACTGTAGTTAGAAAACACTCTGTATAGAATGTAAAAAATATTTTATATGCAATTTTTACATAATTCTTCACTATATAAAATTGCTTTTCTAATTTTTCAATAAAATACTTTTGGAACAATTATAAGCTCACCTCTCAAATATCACCTCTAATTTATATTCGATTGCCGTTTTGATGGCTTTAAGAATAATCCGATATGACTTGTATAGGGTGTCTTAATGACGATCCTAGTAACGAGATATTAAAGTAATTATAAAATAAGAGGGCGTTTCAATAGAAATACCAAAAATTTTGGGAGATAATTCGTTTGTTGAAAATAAAGTGTAGTTTGTTGTATACCGGGTATTTTCTACCAGTGGTTCCTCTGACTACTTTTTTATTTTTAGGATGGAAAAATAAAATTTGCTATAGAACCCTTATATATTATACAGTTTGTACCAGCATAGGTGTTACGAGAGGACAATTGGTCCAAAACGAATAAATATAAAATTTTACACCGATTGGTGAACTGACAAAAAAATATAAAAATATCCAAGGTAAAGTGCCTTTATTTTTTAAATATAACAATAATAAATCAGTAAATTTTGTAGAGAGTTAAATTTTATGTCAAAATTTAAAGTCAAAGCATAAAGCATTAAAGTAAAAAAAAGTTTTGGTTACTTTGTTACATTACGCATAAACACTTACTTTCTAGGCAAAAAGTAAAATTTGAAAGAAAATTAAAACTATTTATTAAGGATTTTTGTAAAATTCGCTCCGTCGCACTTTGGGCCAGGTATCTTGGATATAAAGTAAGTATATTTTTATAGGAACTATTTTTCATAAAAATACATACGAAAACACCCTCTTAAGTTTTATACTGTAGTTAGAAAACACTCTGTATAGAATGTAAAAAATATTTTATATGCAATTTTTACATAATTCTTCACCACATAAAATTGCTTTTCTAATTTTTCAATAAAATACTTTTGGAACAATTATAAGCTCTCTAATATCTCTGCAAGTATTTTATTACCTCTTAACCTAATTTCTTTTAAGTTGTAATAAAGTTTCTGTTAATGACATGGGAGAAAACTTAGGAGGTTCATTTTATGTCTTTAAATGTAATATTTAGGTTAAAAAATTATTCTTTAACTAAAAACAAACATCGTTTAAAAAAAAACTAAATTTTATTTATATTTTACTTGATAAGACAGTGTCCCTTATTGTATTATCGTTTTTTTTCTATGTTTCTATGAAAACAGAAGTATTTTTTGAATATGTGTCACATTTTTTTAATCCCTTTCTTAAGTCATCGGCGGACTTGGGTCGAATACTAGAATCCAGGTATGAAATACGTGGGGTTAGGTTGTCATATTTTAGCGTCATAAATTTTTGGTACTCGTAGGATTTTGTCCGCTCCGCATGGTGCCTCTACCCTGTAAGTGAAAATTTAAAAGAATAAATAAAAATTTTAAGTAACCAATATACAGACTGTCCACGAATGGTGTTAACAAGTTAAATTTTTCGAAAAAAGTCATTCTTTATAAAAATCTTTGCTTGTAAAAAATGGGATTCACGACAAAAAATGTTGATTTTGTTTACAGGGTTCGCAAAAACTTAAAAAACATTATTTTTCTACAAGAGTAAACTACCTTAATTTTTTATTTTAAATCAAAATATTATTTAAAACACTTATTTAGAATAGCATTTTGAATAACTTTATTAAGGTTACAGGGGTATCAAAAAGATTCATGAGCCTGATGTTGAAGATCAAAAATGAATTATTTTAAATTTTTATGATAAAATGGCCTAAAGAACTTTTATAATTTGCTTTTTAAACACTTGCTTCCTTAAAATTCTTACAAGACACAATTTTTCAACTGTAAACGCCAAATCATTGTTTTTAATAAAAAAATGTATTATTGTTTTTATCGATTACAAACATAATTCTAAATAATTTTTTCAATATTTTGCTTAATATAAAAAATACAGGCAGTTTAGTATTGAAAAAATAATAATGTTTTTTAAGTTTTTGCAAACCCTGTATGCAAAATCAACATATTTTTTTGTACAAGCAAAATTCTTTATGAAGAATGACTTTTTTCGAAAAGTAAAATTTTTGGTCCATTTGTCCGCTTGTTAACTCCATCCGTAGACAGTCTGTAAATATTTTTAAAAAAATCTTTGCTTAATGTGTTTATAATTATTATATAAATTATTAAAAAAAGGGGAACAAAATATATGTAATTATTTAAACATTTTAAACTATTTTATGATTTTGCATTGTTTAACCAGGTTTTTACTTTTAAGGAAATTACCTAATGTAAATAAAGTAACAATTGTCGCAAAATTTACTTATTCTATATGCACCTCTAAAAATCCCCATTTTAATATTAAAAATACCAACTCCGGAATTGAGGTCAAAACTATGCGCCGATATTCAACGACATATTCCGGCTCAACTGCTCAAACTTTGAGCTTATCACCTCTAATTTATATTCGATTGCCGTTTTGATGGCTTTAAGAATAATCTGATATGACTTGTATAGGGTGTCTTAATGACGATCCTAGTAACGAGATATTAAGGTAATTATAAAATAAGAGGGCGTTTCAATAGAAATACCAAAAATTTTGGGAGATAATTCGTTTGTTGAAAATAAAGTGTAGTTTGTTGTATACCGGGTATTTTCTACTAGTGGTTCCTCTGACTACTTTTTTATTTTTTAGGATGGAAAAATAAAATTTGGTATAGAACCTTATATATTATACAGTTTGTACCAGCATAGGTGTTACGAGAGGACACTTGGTCCAAAACGAATAAATATAAAATTTTACACCGATTGGTGAACTTACAAAAAAATATAAAAAATATCCAAGGTAAAGTACCTTTATTTTTTAAAATGTAACAATATTAAATCAGTAAATTTTGTGGAGAATTAAATTTTATGTCAAAATTTAAAGTCAAAGCATAAAGCATTAAAGTAAAAAAAAAGTTTTGGTTACTTTGTTACATTACGCATAAACACTTACTTTCTAGGCAAAAAGCAAAATTTGAAAGAAAATTAAAATTATTTATTAAGGATTTTTTGTAAAATTCGCTCCGTCGCGTCACACTTTGGGCCAGGTAACCAGATTAACGAGGAAAAATTATACATGTACCTAATTATTGTAACGAAATTTTAATTATATTTATAATATCTGTTTAATAACAGCAAATAATAGGGATTATTAAAATAAACTGGAATTAATTTTATAAAGGGCGTCCCGTTAAGGCCGGCCACCGGCCGTATATGGGATACTGTTAAATCTACAGGCTCGGAAAAAAAATCTGTAAATGGGACACCCTATATATATTCGACATATATTGATTGAAGTACCATGGATCCACTTTCAACTCCTTTTGAGATATTGACGTTCGAAAAATGATCTTTTCGTCAATTTAAATTGATTGAATTATTTTCAAACATAAACATAGTGGCATAAAATTAAAGAATTACGGGGTATGTAAGATGGCAATACAATTAGTTTCATTGTTTTAAAGTTGCTAGTAGATAGCGCCAGCTATAATAGCATGTCCCACTTATTTTCGATAAATTACTTTTTGACCAAGTTTTGAAAATTGAACGTATATTTTTATTTTCTTTGACGTTTTTATTATTATTTGGATATAAAGAAGTATAATTACTTATATTTTCCAAAAAGTAATGCCATCTTAAATAAATGGGACCCTCTGGTAGTGACATCAAAAATGTGGTCAAATTTGACGCCTGAACTCCTCGATCCCCACTTTTATACCGCTAGGTCGATATAAAAGAAGTATAATTACTTATATTTTCCAAAAAAGTAATGCCATCTTAAATAAATGGGACCCTCTGGTAGTGACATCAAAAATGTGGTCAAATTTGACGCCTGAACTCCTCGATCCCCACTTTTATACCGCTAGGTCGTTTTGTTATGAAATTAATAGAAAAAACAACATAAAAATAATTAAAACTCTGACACCGTATATCTTGGTAAGCATTTGGGCTAAAATAACTAAATTTACTAGCGTTAAAAATACGTAGTAACAATTTGAAAAGATCTTTTGGAATAAAATACAGATATCTTGCTATTCATCTTTTATTTGCAAAATTCTTTTTAAAAAATCATTAGGAACTGTTTAAATTATTGCTTAACATGTATAGATGCATGAAAAAATTGAAGAAACCAAGTATATTTCTAAATTTTTTTGATTGTGTAAAAAAAAGTCAAGTTATATCCTATTTTTTTGCCACCCTGTTTAAATTTCGTAACATACTGTGTAACTATCTAACTAAATATATAAATTCGCATTTAAAAATAATAAATTACGCGTTTTTTTCTAAAGTTTCTTTCACTCATCGATCTTGGTTAACAACTCTTGTCGATCGCTGAGAAACATGCGCAAGCAAGAACAAATTTAAATTTTAAAATAGGGAGCACCTAGTAGCACCCAATATTTATTAAATCATTTTAGTAAAGCTTTTAGGTAATTAAATATAAACTTCCGCGAATGGAAATCAACGGAAATGTAATTCAAAAATCCTACCAAAATATACCAACTATATTATTTCAGATAAAAAAAAACACCATGTAAAATTATATTTAATTTACTGTGCGAAACACAGTTTTAGAAAAACTGGGGTATATAATAATCATACTTACCCTCAGCTTCAAAATTCATATTATAATAATATTACTTGTAACTGCACAATCACAAAATTTGACAATTTGTACTTTATAAATACCAAAACGTTTTCCGATTAAATTAACAAGTTCTGGCGCCATATTGAAATAAATGATTATTTGGCGCCTACTAGACACTTTTAAGAAAATCTGAATATGCATTTTGAGCTTGGATATTTTTGTAGTAATACTAACATAAAGGTTCTAATATTTAAGTAATTTTGAAATTTTTGTATTATTCCTTGCTAATTAGGTTGTCTGGTCCACAGTGCGTCGCGTCGCATCGTGTCGAGTAGTTAGGTGTTAATACATGTCATGTAAAAAAATTGACAATAACATTCAGAGGCGCATTTACATATTTGCCGCCCGTAGGCTATTTTATTTTCGCCGCCCCTTTCTTCTTCCTTTTTCCTTCACAAATATTTTTGAAGAGCAAAAAAAAATTATTCATAAGACATAATCTGCCGCCCCCAAAAGAACGTCTTCCGCCCCCTGAAAAATACCGCCATAGGCTTCAGCCTACTCAGCCTTTTGGTAAATACGCCACTGATGACATTTTGTTTTCTTTAATGCTTTAACTGCAAATTTTGGCATAAAGCTCAATTCTACACAACATTGTTGTTACCCGCCCTGTATATTGTTATTAGAAGTAAGATTTTGTATTTCTTAGTTTTAGACCATGCGATCAGTTTTCCCAATTTTCGAAACTAAAAAATTAAATAAATGTAATAATTTACATTTTTTAAAGCTTTATTAAAGATATTTTTACAGGTGATAGAATATACAGGATGTTTCATTTAAAAAAAATATATACGTTTTATTGTACCCTGTATAGCATGCGAAATTATAAAAATCTGATTACTGATTCAACAACTAAAGTGTAAACCCATACTTTACCATTTTCATATTTTTGTTTATATTTTAGGACAAAAAATAAAAAGTTAAAGGTGGTTTAAATTTATAACTTGATAAGTAAACAGGCGATATTTTAATCGAGAAAAGCACCACTTAAATTTAACTTAAGTGCTATTTTAGGTTAATCAGATTATTAAATTAAAACTCTAACAAGGCATAACTAATAAAATTTGTGTGCAAATTTACAAAGGCGAAACGTTATAACTTAAAACTTTGGAGAATAGGGAGCTGTCATGTATATTAACATTTCTGCTAGTTTTAAGTGTTTGCACTTAAAATATTTTGGAATATTGGTTATTGGTTGGTGATAATATAGGATTTATCGCGAGAAATGTGATTTTTAAACAATATTAGAGATCACTTCGACGCCAAAACAGCCACCACCGAAATGGCTACACGTCCAAACGGCCGGGTCAAACTGGCCACGCCAAAACGGATACGTCGAAATTTTCTAAACCCGTAAGAACGTGCCTACCACCCCGAACATTTAACAACTTCTGTACTTTGGCAGATAAAATAACCCTTATGTAAAGAAGTGATATTTTAATCAACAAAAGCACCACTTAAATTTAAGTTGGGTACAGCTAATCACATTATTAAATTGAAACTCTAACAAGTCATAACCGATGAAATTCTTGTGCAAATTTACAAAGGCGAAACGTTATAACTTAAAACTTTGGAGAATAGTAAGCTGTCATGTGCATTAACATCTCTGGAAGTTTTAAGTGTTTCCACAGCATATTTCCACATCAGAGCAATAATACGAAAAGTTGTGTGCATACGGTTTAGACTTTATGGTTTTAGAGGTTTTGCAAGGAAATCTTATAGCGGGAAAATTTATGCAAAGCTGTTAAAACTTATTATTGAAGTGTGGAAAATAATTATTGTGTGCGTACATGGTTAGGTTCGGTGTTAAAATTTTATTAAACATGGCCACAGATTATCTTGGATAAGGCAAATATAACATTATTGATTTTAAAATGAATTTACAAAGGGTACAAAACTTTAAAGGGTGTTTCGTTATATTATTTTAAAAAAGTTACAGAATAGCTTTTTTGTGATATATAGGGTGTTAAAATTTTAAAAAGTCCTTGTTTCATCGGTATCTTTAAATATGCTTAAATTGATTTGGTTAAAATTTATAACAGTTGTTTAAAGTAATAAGGATATTATTTAGCTCTTACTAGATTAAAATTTTGAGACCAGTATTTTCTCAGTGGGCACCACAGTCAATTTTATAAACAAAAGTACACCACAAACTTTTTTGTGATTTATACTGACTGTCCACGGATGGGGCTAACAGGAGGACAAACGGACCAAAAATTTCATTTTGGAAAAAAGTTATTCTTCATAAAAATTTTTGCTTGTGAGAAAATAGGATTCACGAAGAGAAAATGTGGATTTTATATACATGTTTTGCAAAAACTTAAAAACCCTAATATTTTTACAAGAGTATAAACTACCTTTATTTTTTATTTTTATGCAAAATTTCATTTTAAAAATTTATTAAGAATAGCATTTTGAATAACTTTGGTAAAGTTATATTATTGGCAAAAAGATTCGTCAAACTGATTTTGAAGTTATCAAAAAATAATAATTTTAAATTTTTATAACAAAATGACCTTAAAACTTTTATAATTTGCTTTTTTAACACCTGCTTTCTCCAAATTTCTACAAAATACAATTTTTTAACTGTAAACGCCAGTTTTCGTCAACTTATGGATTTCAATAAAATTTTGTACTATTGTTTTTGTCGATTAAAAACATGATTCCAAATTAATTTTTCTTATAACATTTTGCCAAACAATGAAAATTACAGGTAGTTAACTCTTAACAGAAATAATCTTTTTTTAGGTTTTTGCGAACCCTGTATACAAAATCGACATTTTCTCTTCGTGAATCTTTTGTTTTTGACAAGCAAAAATTTTTATAAAAATAACTTTATTCAAAAAATAAAACTTTTGGTTCATTTTTCCTCTTGTTAATTTTATTCGTGGACAGTCTGTGTATATTTTTTCGATTGTAAAATTAAAAATACACCTTTTTAGTATCTTGTGTTTTTATGCTACCTGGCTTTAATTTCGAAAAAAAAATAGAATCGACTTTAACTCAATGTGAAAAGTATAAAGATAACACAAAATAAAAATCAAAAATAAGAAATTAACAATTTTGATCTTAAAATAAATGACCAAAGTGACAACCTTCTAATAAAATTCGCAACTGCTGCTCAAAACCTAATTTATTTATTTTTGATTTTTATATTTGTTATCCTATAAATATTTGTTTGGCTAAAAGAAGTTAATTTTTTAAACAACAAAGGTTAATATAAAAACGACCCAGTTAGGTACTCCGCACATGGGTTGGTAAAACAGCGAAGAAACCGAGATGCGACAAGCTTTCGATAGTATGTACGCGTATATTCCTGTTTGAAGTGGCGATAACCGTAGAGAGACGAGCATACGTTTAATGGTCAATTTTTACTATATTCTTAGCCAATGAAATTGGTCACCGGGTCAAAGAGTGCCATAATAGAGCCCTCTAAGACAAGTTTGGAAAAGCCTAAATCCTACCTTACAGACAAAAAATAAAATATTTTCTTACCTAACAGGTTAACTTCTTTAGCTACTTTATTCCAAGCATTTTTAGTGTAATCTCATAAAATATAATTATAAAGTACAGGACATTTTTTAATTTCCTCCACAAATCTAATATTAAATAAGTCCATATTTGGTAAAAAAATTCTAAACGTAATACTTATTTTGCCGTGTAACAATCAGACACATCACAACATGAATCACACACTCTAAATAAAATACAAAACGGGTCTGTATTGCATGTTTACTTAAGAAGGCGGATTGTTGAGATATGCATACATGCTGTTGAAAGCTGTTAAAATCGCGGTCGCGTGCCTTATAATTTCTAATTGTCCAATCAGAAAAAAAACTTAAAAAAAAATAGATTGGTATTTTTTTTCCTTAATAATATTGGCGGTAGTGCCTATTGAGGCGTCATTGGATCAAATAATTAAAATCTAGTTACGTCTAAATAAGTGCTTTATTACTTGTTGCAAATTTTGGCTTAATCAGTCAAAAGATAATTAACATATTTTTAAAATAAAAACTTTTTGTTAACGCCCTGCATCTTATAAATAAAGCAACTCCCAACATGTGTACATTAAAACTTTTTCATAAAACAACATAGTTTAAGTCTCGAATAGTAAGCGACCTGCACCCATCTGTTTACCGAATAAAACTTATTTTATAATAAATAAGGTATTTAAACTTGGTTTCCTATTTCGTGATAGCTAAGAAAAAGCACGTTTGTCGTAAAGGTGTTGAACCATCGGCATCACGTTTCTTAATATCTAAAATTCACACATTTTAAAAGCTTAAATAGAGTTAAATTATACACTATTAAAAATTAAATTTTAAAGAATAGTAACCTCAAAAAACCGAATTAAAAAGAAACGCCAAAGTCATGATGATTTGTAGTATTTATTAAATGGTTATACGGCGTTTGTTTTATAGGCATTTATAAATTACCACGAGCGGGGTAAACTAAATAAAAAGAAATAATACCTTCATTTAGTATACACTTTCTTACAAAATTGTTAAGAGTAGCATGAAGTAAGGTTGGTTTTTTACCTGTGGACCCTTTTCTTTTGTTCTTCACCTTTTTCTAGGGTTATAAATTTTGTTTTTGTGGCCCCCCTATAAAAAATCAATACCGAATTACCCATTAGCAGAAACTGAATAAAGGTAGCATTTAAGCAGGTACGTTTAAAAAGACAATTAAATATTGAGTTTTAAGCGGTTTCTTGATAATACATTAATACTTTACCTGTATATAATAAAACTAATAATAAAGATATTGTCTTGGTTTTTCTTTTAGGTAGTCACTACGAATTATATTAATACCTAACTGAATAGGTATGTAAACTGTTTATTTAAATGCGTAGCAGTGCAAATAGTAAGTGTTTGGTAAAAATAAAAGCATCGTCTAACCATATTTTAAGCCTGTCGTGTGTAAAGGAGTTCTTGATTCAAAGCAAGGAAAATAATGCTTTATATACATGATGCAGTAATACATCAAGCACAGTTTAAAATATAGTTCTATCTTGTGCAAAAAATGAGAGAAAAACGCGAAATAACAATCTATGGACTTCTTAATAAAGGAACCTGAAATATTTATTATAAAAATGTTGAGAATATTTACAACAAAAAATTTACGCGATTTAAGTCGATCAAACTTACCTTAAACATTTTCCGTATTGTTATATTTTATTTTCATTCTTATTTGTTTAATTTTTTTAACTTTAAATGCTTTTAAACCAGGTACCGGTAATAATTAACTTATATTAATTACACTGTCTTATTATTTCCATTATAATATCGTAAAACTTGCACCCAACATGCTCCGACACTGGCAGTTTATTTCCTAAAAATATATCAACTGAACCATTGTTAAAATTTTTATTGTCCCATTGTATTCATCATTTACAGAGTTTATCGGACCAAATACCTTAAAAACTACCTGTTTATTGTTGGTTTTACATTAAAAATACTTAACACACTCGCCCTGTATTATTACGATTTTTGCAGTTATTATAGTCCACTGTGCTATCACGAAACGGACTTTAAACAAAGGTTTTCTATAAACAGGCTTGTTTAAAATAATATTATCATGGCTATATTTAAATTTAAAAACTAACCCTTAAATTTTTAACAGACCCTGTATAGTGGCAACTTAATTTTTTTTTTCAATACGTTCTAAGGAGAGTTAATAAAATATGCATTTTTAAATAATACAGAATGTATCAAAAAATTGGAATACATTTTCAAAAATAAATTTTTTTTCCATGACTTTATGTATAAAATTGGAGAAAAAATGATGATTTATTAGTATTTGTATGTGGAGTAAAAAAATCCATTATAAAGAGTATGTAAAAAGTTTTAAGGGTATTTTTAAAATTTAAATATAGCTTTCAATAAATGCAAAATAAAGATGAAAAAATCATGTTTTTTAAGTTTTTGCGCACCCTGTATACAAAACCAACATTTTCTTTTCATAAATCATATTTTTTTACAAAAATTTTTTTATGAAGACTTGATAACTTTTTGTCTAAGAAGTGGCGTGGCTGTGGCGCGTCAACTCTCACTTTATCTCAGATACTTCGTGTTTTAACAGCTGGAACCCCTATTTTGCAACCATTTTTCTATGGGCAGCCGTATATCATCATACTTATTTTTTTTAAATTTAATTTGATATTAGAAACATGCGTGTACGGTATGAACGTAATACATGCACCAAAATATTACCTGTTTATACCTCGCTGCCCAGTCCTTGCAGCCATTTTTCATAGACAGCCAAAGATTTTTAAATTCTTTACATACATTGCTATAATGTGGGTGATGTTTCATATAAAAAACAAGTGAACAAAATTTTGTTTCAAAAATTAGATTTTATTTATTTAATTAAAAAAACTTGCGGCCAATTTTCGACTGTCAATATATTCTCCTATTCATAAACATATATAAAAATATATATTTTATTCTGTACATTATAAACGTAGTAATTTTGCAGTGGTATCTTCTACTAAAACTGTCTTTAAAAAAAATCTTGAATATTAAATATAATTTTGCATCTATTAATGCAAGTTTGTTTATACTCACATAAAATTGACATTTTATTTTTAGTATGGATTAGTGTATCAGTGCGTGCATTACGATTCGAAAGAGATATTTTTGGTACGCGACTATCACGATTTGCTTTTGATTCACGGAGAGGCTCATTGCAATGAGAAAGAAGCTAAACGCATTTACACAGAACGTTTTCCTGATCGAAGGCTACCAGCTAGGAAGAACATTTGTAGAAGACTTCCAAAGATTTCTAAGCACAGGGAGCGTAGTGCCTAATTTTAACAATCGCAAAAGGCATCGTGAAGTTAAAGTGAAAACCGAAGAACAAACTTTGAATTCAATTAACGAAAATTTGAACACAAAGTACAAGAAGTATTGTGTATTGTAATTACTAATACATTTAAGTGTACCCTTATGTAATTTACGAATGTTGATTTTCTTTTTTGGTGTATTGCATCGTTTCAAATTAGTGAGTGATATTGGTGGTGTGTATCGCCACATATTGATAAGTCATGTCTTTTTTAGCAACGTTGCCAAATCTTTTAAAAATTTAGTTATTTACTACTCAGTTTTCTCGAAAACAATTAATTAATTTCTGATGTATTTTATTTTATGAACTTTTCTGCTTAAAATAATGCAAGAAATCACCTCCTAAATTTACGAACTTTATTTTCCACAGCACGCTGTATGATGATCTCGTTGTTAGCCGGTAAGTTTTATTAGTTTTTTTGTAGCAAGCATTAGAAAATTAAAAATTGACATTGTATAAGGTGAGTCAAAAATGTATTTATTTTTAAATATTTATTGCCTTGACAATAGTTTTTAGTAAATCCATTTGAGAGTTGTTTACTCATTATATTTAATAATAATAGTTTTCATATGATAAGCAAATACATAGCTTAGGCGAAATAGCAGTAAAATGGTCATAAAAAATCCTTACAGCAAAAACTAATGGAATACTTTTGTTAAATGCATCATAACTATGTAAGAAAAACAATTTATAAGAGTAATGCATTAAACAAAAGTGTACCAATGGTTTGCTGTAAGGAGTTTTTGCAATCAGGTAATTCGCCTTGACTATGATGGGTAAAGGCAGTCCCAAATTATTATTTTTTTAAGGCGGGGCAAGAACTGCCCTGTGACGCCCCCTCGGCCTTTTTTGTGGAGCATCACTTGGCATCTTATGTATAATAAACAAAACTATTCCACATAAAAAAATGTGTAAAATCACGAGTTCTTACACATATTATATCCGGATCGCAAAAGACAACAGGTCACCGTTCAGTACATGCTTAAATTTGCCGCCCCTTGAAGGTGTCACCCGGAGCAAACACCATGGTTTGACCACCACCTAGATTCGGGGCTAGGTAAAAGCCGCTTCTATAAAAGTCGCCTCTAACTAGTATTCTCTACTAATACTAAAGCAATAAAAATATATTGCTTTAAAACCACCTAATAAATTAAATAAAGACTATTTAAATTTATGTACTATAATAAAGGAAATAAAATGGTATTGTGGTAAAAGCATAGTGTTCATTATTTGGTATTCGATTTTGATAAAATCCCTGTATGCTGTCCAGATTATCATTGTAAACATAAACCAGTTGTTCATTCCGTTCAAATGAACTTAGCAAATAAATGGAATAAAGCAAATTAGGCTTAGTCTGCAGCAATTCTACAAATGCTGCTCTGCTTTATTTATGGATATATCAATAAATATAATTTTAATAGCGCCGAACTATTAGAAATGCAAAATATCTTTTATGTACAAAACATTATACAGAGTGTAGGGAAAGTAATGTTTGTCCCTGATTCCTTGCATTATTCTAAGCAAAAAGTTTATAATAGGTTATGTCCGAAAATTAATAATAATTTTATTATTTACGACTCAATTTTCGAGATTCTTAAATAATAAAATTTTCTCAAACATTTGACAAAGTTGTAACATAACAGGGATACAAGCGCACAAGGACAGCAACTAATTCATCCAAATATTATATATTTTATTTAATAATGCACATTACATTTACTAAAAAAAATGACAAGACTAACCGATACGTGGCGATACACACCACCAATATTTACGATTATCAAAACTTATTTAAAACCGTGCGATGCATCAAAAATAAAAAAAAAACACTACATGTGTAAATCACGTAAAGTTACAGTTAAATGAATTAGTAATCACAATACTCTTAAGTCTTTAAGAGACTTCTACAAATGTTTTTCTAGCTAGTAGTCTTAAATTAGGAAAACGTTCTTTGTCAGTGCGTCTTCTTTTTTTCCCGACGTATAGGTATTTATTTTTGCGTACCAACACCATGTCGCGTACAACGTTACCAATTGTATGGGGGATTTTGTATGTCTGTTTTTTTCGGAAAAATGTATTTAATTAGCAAGAAAAATATTTTTTGGGACAGTTAATTATTAAATATAATAAATTGATTCATTTTATGCTATTAGACACATAATTTGCTTTTATGACTAAAAAGAAATGAGTTAAGCATTTTTTCCCGAAACGGCTGATTTTCGTAAATATATTACAACTTTTTGCTTGAAATAATGCAAGGAATAACCTGTTGATATGATACCTTTAACGACCGTATACGGGCTCTTTATTTACTAGTAAATAAAAATAAGTCAGTATTTGACACTTTTTATAATATCGAAAACTAGGTTATGACATTTTTGACATGTTTAATTATAATTGCATATACAGTGTGTCCACGTATGAACTTAACTATACCTTTTAAAAGTCTTTTATTATGCAATTTCTAAAAAAGTTATTCTTCTATAGTGAAAACCCGTTTTTGTAAAATTTAATCCCGAGCATTTTTTTTCTCAGAATTGGATTGATGGGGACTTCTTTACACTTTTATTTATAATGATGTTTTAAATGATCCTAACAATTTTCAGCCCGTTGCGAATTTTTGTAACCTGGTATGTCTAAATTGACTGGACTAAGGCATCAATAAAAAAGTTGCAATCTATAAAAGGTACTGTCTACGCACTTTGCACTAAGTATTTTAACGAAATTAGACATTTTTTCCGCTATTAACATTTAAAGAGAAAAATTGGATTTTTATACCACTGTACTGTAAAAAGAGCGGGAATCTCATATTACAATAAAAAAAAATAGGTAGCTCATTTAAAATTAATTTTTGTGATACTAAAGATCTGGCAATATCGCAAATATCAACACTAAATTCGGAGTATGGTTTAACGATGGTGTACCGAATTTCATTCAGTTTGGTTCAAAATTCTTTGAGATATTTAAACGTGTTGGATAAACGCAATTAGGCCGGCCGCACACTTCGTACTTTCTCGGATTCAATTATCTGACGGTCGACTGATTATAGGTTTTTATCATCACTATTCATACATCCGTTCCGATATTGGATAGGACGTCACGACAAACATATCTTAAATCAGTCGACCTTCAGGTAATCGCGTCCGATAGTAGGTTTAGAAAGTAGGAAGTGTGCCGCCAGCCTTATAGTTTTTATTGTGGCCATTTTCAATACAACCAGCGCGGATCATCTCACAAATAAAAAAATGACCTTTGACATGTGTTTTAAATGGTATAAAACTTATTCATCAAAGCCATAATGGACTAATTGAGATATTACTATTTTATTCTAATTATTAGTTCATTCACACACCTTGATAAGTAAGTTTTATGCCATTGAAAATACATGTTTAGGCTATTTTTTTAATTTGTGGGCAGGTCGGCCTTTGTTCTCAATGCTTTATTTTAACTAACTTATACAACACAAATTTTTAGAAAAAACTGGATATCTAAACGTATATATGAATAAATCTTGAATAAAAGTAACACAAAAAATATATAAAACTTTAATCAGTTTCGTATAGGTTTTGCTTTTAAATGCTTGTGAAAATTTTAAGACTCTAAGCAAAAGAACTAAAAACTTAAAAATAAAACTGTTTTCAATATGGTTTTAATATTTTTAATAAATTTTTTATACTAACATAAAAGGAATTTTATATTTTCCTTTTCAGTGTATTCTCCCAAACAATTAAATTCGCTTTTTAAAACTTCATAATATTATATTTTATGAGACATCCTTTCTTTTTTTTTATTTTAAACATTTTAACTTTATGATTAATAGGAAAACGTAAAACTAACTCCGTCATTTTACGGTGGATATTTTAAGTAGGTGTCGTAAACCTTATTAAGATAAAAATATGGTATTTGAACAACCGAGTAATGTCAATTAAAAAAATATTACAAACGCCTCAAAGTTTTTAAAGGGTTCGTATCATGAAGTCTATTTTATTTCTGGCTTAGGCACTATAGGTTTTTATAATATATATTTTTACAAGTTTATTAAAAACAAAAGAAATACAGAAAATGAAAAAGTTTTTAAAAAGACCTGGGTATTCATACATATTTTTATTTTTAAGTTGTTTTTACGTTTTTCCTTTTGATTAAGTAAACAAGAACGATAGGGGTAGTCTATTTTCACCTTCCAGCGCAAATATATTTTAAAAGCTTGTTTTTATAGTAGAAGTATTTCCGTAGAATATTACTGTTTTAGGCTTTTTGTTACTAAGATAAAAAAACCTCGTTTTCTTTGCTATCTTTGTAGCGCGATATCTTTCTAATGGTTGACTTTTAACCCACTGTTAATATAACAAAGTATCCTTTACTTTTAACAAACAATAACTTTATAAAATGTTTAATTTATTTAAAAACATCCTATATAAATCTTTTTCATGTTTTTAATATTATCTCTTGTATCATCACATAATTTTGGCACTGCATACATCAATGTGACACTGTTTTATTTATATTTCTAACACAGTGTCTCTAAAAGAGAGGAAAAATTTCTACTACAAATTCCTAAGGTTATAAAAGGACGATCTAACCCAACTTACCTTTGTCCCATGATACATGATTTCGGAGATGCGGGGTATCAAACATTAATGCTGGCTTTTGTTTTTTTATACATAATTATGGTAATAATACATGTATTACCACAATATTCGGCTAGAGTAGGTTTTGAACGTTTTGAAAGGTAAAAAATGAGAATCTGAAATTCAATTTTATTGTTAACTTTAAAGGGCGATATTTGCAGTATCTTTTACAAGTTATAAACAAACAAACTCTGTATGTAACTATCAAATAAAAAGTTTTCATACAATTTTCAACACACCCAATATATGATATACCATTTATAAAATACGTATTTATAAATAATACGAAATGTACCAAGAGTTGTTTTAATTTTTTAAAATTTATTTTCAAGACTATTCCACGACCTTATCCATAAAGATAATAGAAAATAGTGATATAATAGAAAAGTCATGCCATGTTGAATTAAAAAAAACACTTAAAATTGACATATACGTGGTGACTCAAAAATGTATTTATTTTTCTTTTAATTCGACCATTACTTATACGGAAACCAATTGCGACACCTTTGTTAAAATTTTATATTTGTTACAAGACAGTTTTTATTTGGTATATTAATAGATGAAACGCTTTCTATTTAACCCTTAACCACAGAGAGCCGGTAATTTTGACCGAATGTGCTTACCGCCTGTTCATGATTCTGGCATCCTTATCATTTGCGCTTGTTTGCGTCTATGTACTTTCAATTATTTACATACTTTTATTTAAAACGTGAGAAGTACACGTCTTAAAGCAAGCAAAATATTAAAATTTAAAGTACGGCACCGGCCAAATTTACCGGTGCGGTGGTCTGTGTTTACTTATCAATTTTGAAACATACATTTTTTATTTCTGCCATTTACATTTATAAATTGCGTATAGGTTGTAATCTGAGGGCCTTAAAAGGAAAAGAAGAATTACAATCATAAGGATACTTCGCTAAAATGAGCGAATGAAGTGGATTTTGATGGTAACAATATAGAATAAGATGTCGACTATATACCATCGGATCATGACACTGACTCGGAGATCAAGATCATCGAATAAGACAAAGAAAATAAAGATGAACCTGAACAGTCAAAAAATTTTTGGATGGTATACTTTATAAATGGCAAAAGCTACAAATGGTCAAAAAGGTTCTTAAGTTCCTAAGAATACCACACATTACAAAATACCAGCAGAAAAAATTCTTATACAAACCAAATTTTCAATAACTGTTTGATGCAGGTATTTTGTTGTAAAAAAAGGTTTATTTTTCTTTCTGTAATTAAAAACGACGTATGGCAGTTTTTCTATTATAAATTTAAAAAAGTGTTTTTTTGTTGCATATGACAAAAATATAAAAATAAAAATATTTTTATCAATATCTACTATTGCTTCATCAAAAATCCCTTAAACTGTATTAGATGCAAATAAAAAATATGTTAAAACTAATCTGTATAAAATAATATTAATAAAAAAACATTGTTGTTTATGTATAGTAAAAAAGCGACCGTCAAAATGACCGGAGGTCTGTGGTTACCTTACAAAAACGACACCTCTGTGGTTAAGGGTTGATTACGTAAATGGGTGCGACTGAAATTGGGAAATTATTTATGGTAAATTTTGCTTGCTAAAACTTTACAATGCTTAGTTTTATAACACACCTTTGTTTTTTCATTTTAAATATTATTACTTAAAGATAAAAATGAAGAATAAAAAACTAACTTTATTATTTTGCGATTAGTAGTCCGGGTACGTGTCATAAAACCTATTAGGTCTCCGAGCGAAAACTAGAGGACGGGATAATAAACGTCTCGCGGGAATATTTTAGAGGAGTTAATTTTTCCAGAAGGATTTTAAATTAGTATTTTATAGTTGATAAATTATATTTGAGTATAAAAACAAAATGAATTTTATTCGACAAACGAATAAAAATTTAAAGGCAATCAACAAATAAATTGAAGTTTCTAGTTATTAACAAATCGATTAGCATTTCCAGTAAATGCTTTAGGACTTTTATAATTTGGTAATTGTCTAGAAAGTTGCGGCTACTCTGATTTAGAGGAAATCTGGTATACTGGGGTTTTTGGGGCGCTGATCATAAATCTGATTTTTTTCCGGAAACGTTTCGATTTGGAGATATTCGTCATCAAAGTTAAAATGCAAACTATCCTTATTTTTACTATATCGATACCGTAATTTGCAAATTGGCCAACTCCATTTTCCTTCAAAACAAAAGGTTGTTACTTGCACTATTATAAAATATTAACATGGTAAAATGTGAATGATTTTTATTTAAAATAACCCAAAATTAATCTACGTAACAAATGTTTAAAGCCCTAATTTAAATTATTTTAATATTATTTTTCAAATATTTTTTGTTCCTGCTGTAAAATTTTGTGAGCATGGAGTTAGCCGATTTGCAAATTACCGTATCGATAATTCTCCTTCTTTTGCACTAAATTCCTGATATGACAATAAATTGACACACAATATTTTATTTAACATTAAAAAAAAACCTTTTTAAAACATGTTTTTCTATTGAATGTAGGCCTTTAATTAAAATAAATATTAAAAACTTTTAATCAAGTCACCATGTCTGTAAACATTTACTTACATAGGTGTACGCATGGTTGCAGCGTTTAAGGAGTAAGAAATTTGGAATTTAATAAAAAGATAATGTAAAATAACTGAAAACAAGTTTTTAAAGACGTTAATAAAATATTGTGTGCCAATTTAGTGTTATATCAAGAATTTTGTGTAAAAAAGGCAAAAAATAATAACTAAACTAAGGATAGTTTGAATTTTAACTTTGATGATAAATATCTTAAGAACGAAACGTTTCCGAAAAACATTTTTTTAGAGTCTTAATTAGCCGTAGGTATACCAAATTTCTTCAAAATCGGAGTTGCCGCAGCTTTCTAGACAATTACTCATAATTTTAAATAAAATTTAAAGAAATAAAAAAATATTTTTAAATCTTTGCAAAAAAAAATAACTAAAGCATTTTGTAGTTGGCTGTTTTCAATAATTTAAAAAGAAATGTGTATAATAGTAAAAATCTAGCATTTACATTTTTTTATTTTACCAACGTTATAAGATAGAGCTGATTATAAAAATGCCTTTTTCTTAGATCGGACCAAAATCTATACTTTGACCACTATAAATTGATAATAAATACCTAGTAAGTAACTCTGGTTACTGTAGTTTTAAACCAATAAAATACATTTTTTATTGTGGTAACTAGGGTTACTGACTTTTTAAACCAATGAAATACATTTTTTGTTCAGGTGTTTTTCTCAATTTATAGTGAACAGAGTATACATATTTACAATACATTTTTCTACCTTCAAAATTAATTCTCCTGTAAGTGGAAGGTGTTACTAGGCCATATACTTTTCCGGCCATGGCTGGAAATATTTTTTTCCGAACGCTCACGTTTTCCTATGCTTTCAACATTGACTAATGACGCTTGTTAGTTATTTAACAATTTAAAATAATGTTATACCATAATAACGTATTATACCGGGAATACATTATTAAAATGTTAATAATATTTATAAACTAACAAAAAATATTATTTTATGCTATCCAATACGAAAAGAATTATTAAGATCGGAGAAAAACTAGTATGTGCAAGTCGTAGAAAAAGCATATTTTTGGAAACGTGGTGGTTGCTGGACTTCGCTAAAGCCTCATTTAAAAAATCGCCGTAGAATATACAGGGTGGTTCAAAACCGCAGAAATATTACTTACAAAAAAATAAATATACATTTCTCAGATTACATATTAAAAGCGTAAAAAGTAATTAAAAGTTAATAATATTCTTTTGCTATTGGTTATGGTTTCTTGGAAAACTTAAGGCTAATGTTACAAGAAGAAATCAATAAGGTAAAAAAATAAATATTTTTTGGAATAAAAGCGTTAAAAGAATTACCCCATGATATATAGGAAGATTTAAAATTACGAAAATGTTATTTTAGGAAATAAAACAAAATCGATAATAACTATTTTGCTAATTGGCTAAAACTGTCCGCAGCTCAGATTTTGACCCAATGTGGTATGCCTGGTTTTTGAGGCGCTTATCACAAATCTAAAAAGAAGTAATCTGGTCGGAAATGTTTTGTTTCCGAAATATTCATCATCAAAGTTGGTATTTGAACTAACCTCATTTTCACTATATTTCTTCTTCTTTTTGCAACAGAATAAACCGTTTCGAAATCATGTTGCTTTTCCCTTTTAAATAACATGGAATTCTTGAACTTTTTTTATTTTATTTCTCAGAGACAAAAACATAAAAAAATCTGCTTATTGCATATTCCAATGAGAAATTCACCGCTTTTCAAAAGAGTTTTCTTACGAATTTTCATTAAGTTACTCCTTTAAGAGTTATTTACCGTCAAACGTTGAGTTAAGATTGAGTTGTGGCCATCATCAGAAATTTAATAGTAAACCGGCATTTCTTAAATAAAACACTCTCTCTGTTACACCACCATTAAATAGTATTAATATTTAAAAGAGCTTTAAGAACATACTACATTTGATATGTCTATCTCTTATAGTTTAAAAAATATGGCTATTCAAATCTGAAAATTATGTTAAATTTCCATTATATCTTCAGCTCTAAGCTATAAGCACTAAGTTAAGTGTCGAAGATAAAATAGACACTATATCTAGTATTTTTAAGATTTGGATGGCCATATTTCCAAAACTATAAGAAATAGACATATCAAATGTATTTATTAAATCAAATGTCATTTCTTAAAGTTATTTTAAATACCTATTTAATGGTGATGTAATAAACAGAGTGTTTTTTTAAATGCCAGTTTACTATTAAATTATTGAGGATGACCACAACTCAAGGCTTGACGGTAAATAACTCTTAAAGGAGTGACTTCATCGAAAATTTGTAAGAGAACTTTTTCTGTAGAGCGTTAGATTTTTCATAAGAATATGCAATAAGCAGAATTTTTTACCTTTTTTTTGTGAAAAAAATAAAAAAATAAATCCACAAATCTCATGGTATTTAAATGGGAAAAGCAACATGATTTCGGCACGGTTTAAATCAGGAACCTATAGCCTCTTGACCTAAAAGTTCAAGGGGCTATAGCTTAAAAAAATCGATTTAGAAAATATCGGACCCCAATACATATATGTATAAAAAGTAAAATCAATTCTTTAGGGGAAAAACATTTATATTAGTTTACACCTATTTTTTAAGTAATGATAAGCGATAAGAAAAAAATATATATAAAACTATTTTTTTATTTATTTTTTATGCTTTTTAATAAGGTATTTTCATAACAATATTTTAATTTTTTTTCAGACACAACAAAATCTTTTATGAAAAATATTTTTTTTCGAAATATTAAAAATGAAAAAGATATAGGTATAGCTAAGTGTATGCGTGGAAACACTGTATTTTCAATACGTTTTCTTACCTCCAAAACGCATTATTTCGGTACGAAGTAGGCGTTGATAGGCAATGTTCTTTTTCGGGCATAGCCAAGTATATTTTTTACGTATCATTTCAATGCTTTTAACATTTGCTGATCACTTTTGTCGAAGTCAATTAATATAATTTATAATAATGTGACACCATAGTAATGTATTATACCAAAATCAAATTTTCATGTAATACGTAATATACAATTAGGTATTAAACTAACAAAAATTAATATTTTATGCTAACTAAAACAAAAAATTTTTTTTTTTGATCGCAGTAAAAATAGTATGTTGAAACTGTAGAAAAAGCATATTATCAGATTCTTGGTGGTTACTCGATTTGGCTAAATCCTCGCAGAATTTGTTTTTTGAAACTAAAATTTTTATTTTTGGGCCGCTTACATTTTTTCGTCTTTGAATGTCTTTATTTATTACAGAACTCCTTTAATCTTGTTGACCAATTAATTAATCATACTGACCAATGTTGTACATTTTGTGACCAATTACATCCTTTTTGATTGATGCATGTGTGATTAATTTGAGGTACTAATATTTTAAACACGCTGTAAAAGTAGGTCTATGGATGATCAGTTCGTTACACGTACTGACCATTTATGACCATTTGGTGACCAATTCGGAGCTGTTTCTTAAAACTTAAATCTCACATATTTTGGCCTGTAAATAGATGGCGCTCGTCTTCACCGATATTTTTGTTTCTAAAATTTCCCTAAAACCACCAAAGGTTGTTAATTTAAATCTTACTTCTTCTTTTTCTCTCTTTTCCATTTCCTACGCTATTCTCGTACAACGGGGAAATCTTATTATATTTAAAATCTCATTTTGCTTATGTACCTGGCTTGTTTAAATTTCCTTATTTTAGATCTCTTGTTCTTTTCTTTCTAATTTAATTCTAATTTACTTTGGTTTTTGTGCATGTTATATAATAAACTTTATTAAAAATATTTTTTACATTTATTTTGTTCTGCAAATACATATATAGAGAGTGTTACAGAATGATGTTAAGATAATTTAAGGGCAATTTCTACTATAAAAATATAAAAAAATGTTCATTTTGTGTGTGCAAATATTTTCTTTTATAAATATTAAAAATTATGTTTTAAATATTTTAAAATTATCTTCTGCCTAGTTTCCGAGATAAAACAACACTACTTTTCTCTAAAGAGTAGCGCAGAACATTTTTAAGTAACTAATGCAGTAATGTTATATATTTAATCATTTTTCCAAAAAAAAGTTAAATTTTATTCTTCAAAAGTTTTTAGGAATCTAATCGGAAAAGAAAAGTATGTGCGTCTCCTAGGAAAAGCATGGTTCCGGACTATTGTTGGTTGCTGGCCTTGGCTAACCCAAAGCAACCTCTACTAAGTATAGTCCAAATATATTTTGCTACATGCTACACAATATACCTATTTTCTTTAAATTTTATTACTTTTAAGTAGTTCTTTACTTTAGGACAAGTTTGATTTCATCACCTTAAAATTTAAAAACGTAAATATTATTTAATCAATCTTAAAAAATTATTTTCCAAATCCACTATTTTTGAAATAAAGAATTGACTTACCACTGACGCCATACTGACTTCGACTCTGCGCTCTCTGCATTGCACTTAAAGGTAACACTTGAAGTTTGGTGGCCCTACGAAGAAGTTTCTCCGCATCACTTGGACTGCCACTCCAGCTGTCTAGTGGTAGATCGTCAATGGCTAGAAGCTGATCACCTGTAAAAATATACAGAGTGATTTTTAAGTTGAAACTTTCCTCTTAACACTGTATAGATTGCAACAAAAATTTTGTCCAAAAATGCCTCTCTTCCGAGATAAAGGGTGTTAAAGTTATAAGGAAAAGCCTTAAGGTTATAATAATTTCCCTACTACTCTAGATATTTCCACAAAATTTTACTTCTTTTACCATTAGATTACATTTTTTACAGTTAAAGTTCTTAAAAGAATTCTTTGTAGTGTATTTGTACTATAATATTCATCATTTATAGATATTTTAAATATGCAAAGGTAAATTTTTGTTAACTACATACCAATAAACAAAGCTCCACATCTGTCAGCCGTACTTGCTGGTACTATCCGTTCTATATAGTAACCAGCAGTTAGAATATCATCCTGTGAAGATTGCATATCTAAGAGCGAACTGCAGTTTGTTAGGACCAGCCCAAAATCTTCTTCTACTTGCCTTGAATAAAAAAAAAATGTTATAATACAATTAAAAATTTAGATACATACAGAGCATTTCTTTAATGTTATCCCTTCTTTTATTTTTTTGAACAAATCAATTTAAAAAATTTAAACTTTGGAATAGTAAATTGGTGCATCAATACTATATTTTAGAGTAAAATTGACAGATGAAAATTTTAAAATGGCTGCTTGGAAAAAAAAAATAGAAAGGAAGGTCTTGTGGTACAATATTTTAAAGCTCTTAATTATTACTTTATATTCTTAAAATATAAAATCAATACCTTCACCTACCATAAGCTGGAGCCAAAGTAATCATCCGATGTTCTTTTGGTCTATTTCTGTTTTGAATGGAAAACTTTGATTCTGCTTGTAAAATTTTATGGCATGTTTCATTACTGATTGACTGATATTATTATCTTAACTTAATGGAATAAATTTTAATGGATTTAATAAACAAATTTAACAAGCTGAACCGAAGTTTTTATTAAAAAATACACCAATAGAACATCGTGTGATTCCTTGTTGCCCCACCTTGTACTAAATGACTAACGGAATGCCTGATTTAAATGGTCAAAATTTCAAAAGTAATAAAGTAGGATGTACCTAATGTGGTATTTTTAAAGTTTTTCTAAAGGTCTTTTAATGTTAATATAATATAGCGGGGTTCTTTAGTAATAAAAATATATACTTTTTGCCATACCCCTGTATATTATAACAAGTATCATTATTAAAGGATCTTTTAGCAAGCATTAGGATAATACCACATTAAGTACATCTAACTTTGTTAGTTTTGGAAATTTGGCCATAAATAACTATATAACTAAATCAGATATTTAGATACAATTTAAAGTACCAGCATTTTCTAGTAGGTGAAGGTATTGACTTTATATTCTAAGGTTAAAAAGTACATGTCAGAAGTAATGAAATGATGTTGCCACAAGACTCCTACTAGTAATTTTTTTTAAATGGCAACCAGCAATCCTCTTAAAATTGTTATCTGTCAATTTCACTTTAAAATATTTATGCATTAATTCCATATCTCAAAGTTGTAATTTTAAAATACATTGATCCGTTAAAAAAATAAAAGGGGCTTTAAAGAAATAAACTGCATAACCACAACTACACATATTTAAATTAAAAGAGGCTTTAGTATTACCTGTCTATCTCAACCAGTAGCGGTCCATTCGCATACTTCACTGACTCCATAACGCTGACATCGTAATCGATTGTCAAAGTTGTCAATGTAATGCCATGCGGATTACAACCGGCTGTATCCCTCAGGATTTGTTGAGCTTCAAGAAGAGTTTTGTTAACTAATGAATGTCTGTCAACTTTTATTAGCCTGTCTCCGACTCTGATTAGGCCACTTCTGAAAAACAAATTAATAATTAATATTTTTGGTTTTTTAATTTAATAGACACGCCTGTATTTTTGGTGCAACGAAATATTTCTTTTTAATTGAAAAATTATGCCTAAATAAAAACAATCAGAAAGCTAGACTATTCAGAAGTAATAAAGACTATTTTTTAATATAATTGAGGTTCAGAGAAAAATATAATTACCGCCCAAAGAAGTGGGCACGGGTCGGCTAGTTAATAATATACATACTGTTCAGGAATAGGGTTTTCAAGAGGACAAATGGGCAAAAAATTATTTTTTCGGAAAAAAGTTAGTCCTGTTGCTTGTAAAAATATATGATTTACAAAGAGAAAATGTTGATTTTAATATAGGGTTCACAAAAATTGAAAAATATGATTTTCTCCAAATACCTTTATTTTTAATTTTTAAGCAAAATGTTATATACAAAATTTATTTAGAATTAAGTGTGTAATCGATAACAATAATTTAACAAGCAAAAAGTTGTGTTGTGTAGGAATTTGGAAAAAGCAGGTATTTAAATATCAAATTAAAAGAGTTTTTTAGGTTATTTTATTGTAAAAATTTTAAACAATGAAAAAACACCCCAACATAAGTTTAATGAAACTTTTTGATATCCCTGTAACATTAATAAAGTAATTCAAAATTATTCTAAATAAATTTTCTAAATAGTATTTTGCTTAAAAATTAAAGATAAATGGACATTAACTCAAAAAAATGTTTTTCAAGTTTTTGCGTACCCTGTATAGAAATTCTTTCCTTTGTGAATCATATTTTTTTACAAGCAAAAGTACTTATGAAGAAAAACTTCTTCTCGAAAAATATTTTTTTTAGTCCATTTGTCCTCCTGTAAACTTTATCCGTGGACAGTCTGTATATTTCTTTTATTAAATTTATCAGCTGGTATACTGCAAATAAAATTTTAACTTAAATTACCTATTGTATATTTAATCACTTATCTATTTTTGCCTCTAGTGACACGATTAGTAAAAAGTGTAGCAACACTTAAATATATTTAAATTCACTAAGGCTGCATTTACCAAATTGGGTATCTGAAGGTTTTTCGGTACAGAAATTGACACTAGCGAGATTTTCCAATATTGTGCCATTAATTTTTATTTTAGTAAATTACGCATTGCAGGTAGGTTTCAAAAATTTAAAATTTTGCAGCTGTTCCGGAATTATCCGAAAAAACCGAAATTTTTCCAATCAGTTTTTTTAGTTTATTTGGAATAGATATTTTAAAACAAATGATTCATTAACATGGTCACTTTTTCTGTTCTATAAGAAGATGTCATTAAATTTAATCATCAACTTTGTATTTTTAATTGTGCAAAATATTTGGTTTTAAACTCTATAAACTCGTATTTTTATTCGTTATCCAACAATATAGCACACTCTAAATTTATGCATCGTTTTAAACCAAAACTCCATTATTCACTTTTATGCCATTAAAAATTACGATTTTTTCCGAACAATCGTAAACATTTCTATTTGAAAGTAAGTATGCATCAATTTTTTCTACTATTTACGACTTATTATTATTCTTTTTATTTAATAATTTATTCATAATCCAACTAACAAGCTACAAGAATTAATGTAATTTACGTACATTTACTTATACGTAATAAAATAAAGCATTTAATTTAATTTAATGTCTTTATTGTAGGCTGTTATAAAAAACGATTGCATACTTACCTGCGAACAACAATTTTTCCGAACGTTTGGGGAAAAATCGTTATGTATAATGCAAAATAGTGAATGATGATTTTTCAGTTCAAAACGTGGCATAAATGTAAAGTAAATGAGATATGTCGTTGAATTTTAAATTAATATTCGAATATTTTAAGTTTAAAATTAAATATTCCGCTTATTTAAAAAAACAAAGTTCATAATGTTGGGTCAAAGACGAAAAGCTGGGTCCTAAATTTAATGACATCATTTTATAGAACGAAAAAATTGGCAACAATAATATGTCGTTTGTTTTAAAATATTTCTAAAGTTTTTTGAATAATTTCGGAACGGCTGCATATTTTTAAACTTTTAAAACCGAATATTGTTATGCGCAACTTTTTCCAATTTAGCTAACCCTGTATTTCTTCCATTCTCCAAGTACCCAATGGTTTTCCCTGAATTTTTAACACCCTGTATAGTAGTTTTTAGGCATGCAGGTAAGTGAACAAGTTTCACATCTCAGCAACTGGTAAAACGTAAAGTTTTAATAATTTTGAAACATCCACTTTATTGGGATTAAAATTAATAAGAAATTCAATTTAAAAACACCAAAATCTTAATTGTGGCGCAAAACTGGTAAATCTGGCAGTAGATATGGAAGCTTTAAAAATGTACTTTGATGAGAATGTTAAAAACTAGTTGACAATTATTCAAAATTCGTGTTTTTGAACACTTTTCATAAAGTGATATTTAAAAAACAAATAATTTTGTTTAGTTAATAAAGTAAGCATAAACAAATAATTATATTTAAATTGGAATTTAAAAATTTAAATTCTATTTCCGAACTTCCCTCCCGTCTCGCAGTAATAAATGACCTCTAATTACAGTAATTATTGCAGTTATCTTCTTTCACTCTTTTTGGAATTTTCTGGTAATTTTGCCCAAGTCATTACGAAACGCTAATTACCTTGTAGCAAAATGTCTTAAGAAAATTATAAAGTAGCCGAGATCTCTTTTGTAAAATTACAGAAAAGAACTTCAGACATAAGCTTAAAATTAATTAGTATTCAGAATTTCCATATAGCATTATTATTGATAAAATAGGTACTTATTTATTAGCAGCAACAGTTTATACAGGGTCAATAACGAAGTTTAGGGCTCACAGTTTAAGCTGGACGCACCAAGTTTGTGCTATGAATAATATGGAAGTTATACTGGGTTCATCATTGGTAACGTCTGTTATTACCCAAAATACAAAATGGTTTAAAATAGCAAACTAGTAGCATTTTTAACGCTCTTTAAGAGTAAGGATCAGAAAAAATAATTGACTATCGGGTTTTTAAGTCGTACAGAAAAAAAACACCTATTTTAAATGACACCCTATATGTATATTTGAATACCATAGAAAGGTGTTTTAAAATTCTTAAAAAAAGCATTATGTGTTTTATCCAATTTTTAATAGTTTTAAATATATGGCTCTCCTAAAGTTTTGATAATAAAATAGCATTTATTACACATACATAAGCACCGTGTATTTTGTATCACCATTTAAAAAGCCTTTCTAATTTAAAAATGATAGATATAATCTTCATTTGATCTATCGCACTAAACTTATAGTCTAGTTGAGAAATCTATTTTCATACGAAAAATAATTACAAGTTTCCTAAAAATATGGTTGATGCCTTAAACTATACGGAATAGCATCTAGAAAAAGATCGTATTATGGATTTTTCTGCAAAAAAAAATTGGGATAGTTATTAACAAAAACTATAGAAAAAACAGCCTTCTAGCTTCTTGCCAAAATTTCAATAGGTATAAGTAATAGGTTAAATACTATAAGTTTCTGAACAGACAGAAAGTTTTAGTAAAAAGTTTTTACTACCCGGAATTGTAGTTCCAATATTTATAATTTTTTAATAACGGTAAAAGCTTCTGCGATCTTTCTCACGATCCGCCTGTAGTGAACATATAGGTTTTAAATAACTTTTTTATGCAATCAAATAATAATTTAAAAAATTAAAAAATCTTGTATCACTCTAAACGAAATTATGATTTCGCGATAATAAAAGTTGTAAAAGAGCTCCACGAAGCGAAAAATGTATAGATCAATTATTTAAACTTTTATACTCGCCTTTTATAACAATCAGAACCGTTAAAAAAACTAATAATTAATAAATGAATAACTTTTTAAGAAATGTGAATACTACTTTTATTATTACAAAATCACATTCTTCAAAGAGTGTAAATAACACACGAATTTTCAATTTTTTTAATTATATTTAATTGCATAAAAAATATGTTAAACCGGTGTCGGCACAACAGCGATCGGCTTATCGGCGACCGATTTTTCTACCTGGTGGGTCTAAAATAAAGCTATCTAAAACACGGGATCCCGCTCTTTAAAAATGGTCGCTGTAGGACAAACATTTTTAAATGACTGTTCATTCTTTATAAGAGATTGTGTACCATAAATTAAAATTACCCTTGTTGGTAGTATTTAATTGGTTGATAGCGTTTCTTAAATTTTTGGCCGGATTATTAATTTCACCACAGTGATTTTTACGATTATATTGGTGGATGTCAAATGTCACGGGCCAACGTAAAAAAAAGGCTTTTAAGGTTGGTTTTACTTCGTTTTTTGTGGATGCACTGTGGCTTGGCGTTGCTGACCCAATTTTGACTTCGATTTTTATTTTTTTATGCTTTATTATTGTTGTCTTGTGTTTCTGCTGGTATACAAAAAACCTTACGTTGTCGCGATTGCCTTTGCTCCCACATTTTATTATACAACAAAACGACGGCATACCTTTAGGTCTAGCAAGGCAAAAATATTCCAGAGAAACATTAAATCTCCTTTGAACACTCAAAAAGCATTCACATGTATACAAAACACGTTAAAATAAATTAATTTTTCATTTATTTACAAGAAACCTAATTACTGTGTGTCCTATAGCGGCCGTCTTGGGTCTATTTTGACAGCCTGTTAGATAGGTCTATATATTAAATTTACGACGCACTGTTGCCAAAATGTAGGTGGACTATTAGTGATATTTCTTAGAATCAGAAAACGGTACTAACAGTAGGTACTAAATTAAACCCAAGACTAATACACACTTACGAATCTCGGAGTCGGACATCGGATTTTTAATTGCTCACCCCACAGTTGGCAATGGCAAACCACTGTGTAGTATTCTGCCATTCCTAGGTAGTAGTTATTTACAAATAACGTCCGTGGTGACACTACCGCGTTGTCTAAAAGGTGTTGTGAAATGCAAAAACTGCATGTTTCAGTGCTTGGATAACGTTGACGAACACGACAATAAAGGGTTGAATATCCAGTAACCCGGCACTCACGGTACACTGGTCTTTAAGCATAAGCCTTCGTGAGATGTTATAAAGATTATTAAAAAATAGATACATACAGGGTGTATCAATTGTCTGGGAAAGTCTAATAATTCTGTTTTTATGACATGGATATGACAAAAAGTATCTATATAAAAGATGTAGGGTTTTTAAACGTGCATGTTCCAAAATATTTTAATGTATACAGAGTGTTCCAAAAAGCTTTATGGCTAAGAAGTTAGTTTTTTTAAATTTGTAACTCCTATTTTTGTTTACAGAACCAGATTAAGCATAACATTTTTTTATATAGTACGTTATTTTATTTTGACGTTTGTGGCAATGTTGCCACGCTATTTAAAATTTACTGAAACTTTTGTAAAAACAATTTTCCCGAAAATTAGGTAAAAACGGAAATACATTAGTTATTAATAGAACTTAGCAAAGTGTTTTAAGATACTAAGGACCACAAAATAAATTCCTATAAAAATATTTACTAGATCTTATACAGGATATTTCTTAAAGCATGGCCAACATCTCAATATTTAAAATGCTAAATCTCATTTTTTTATGGAACACCCTGTATATTTGGTCATTTTAGGATTTTACAAATAAAAATAGGGTAAGTGCCTTAAGAGATTCCTATACCAAAAATGTAAGGTTTTTTAGATATTTGAGGTTTTTTGAAAATTCATAAAAAGTATTTTTTCCATAAGAAAGAACTTTGGTATTTTATATTTGTCAATATGCTTAAAATCTTATCTTTTCCCCATTAAAAATGTAATATAGGCTATGATTATTTTAAGAAATTAAGAATTTATTGAACTCAAAAATTCACTACCTGTATGAAAATTAAAAATTTGCTACATCTAACAAAAATGTGGCAACAAAGGTATAGGAAAATTTTTTGCAGGTCAATAGATGCGTTCTTTTTAAAAATAACCATAACTTATGCTACATTTTTTTAATGAAGAAAGACAAAATTTTAAGAATATTGACAAATATACATACTGAATGTTCCATTTAAAATAGCAAAGTTCTTCTTTATGACAAAAATACTTTTAATGAATTTTTAAAAACCTTAAATATCTAAAAACCTCACATTTCTGGTATAGGAAGTGCTACAGAAACTCATATTATTTTTATTATTAAAATCTAAAAATGGCGTAATATACAGGGTGTTTCATTTAAAAATTTGAGATTAACCTTTTAAAATATTGAGATGATGGCCATGTTATAAGAAATACCCCGTATTAGATCAAGTGAGTATTTTTACAAGAATTTATTTTGTGGTCCATAGTGTCTTAAAATACTAAGCTAAGTATTATTACTAACTAATGTATTTCAGTTTTTACCTAATTTTTAGGTATCATGTTTTTTACAAAAGTTTCAGTAAATTATAAATAGCCCGGAAAAATGTCAAAATAAAATGAAACAATACTGTACTATATGCAATATTTTATGCTGAATCTGGTTGTGTAAACAAAAGTAGGGGTTACAATTTAAAAAAATATTCTTAGCCATAACTTTTTTTGGGACACTCTGTATACATCAAAGTATTTTTGGAACATGTACATTTAAAAACTCTACAACTTTTATATAAAACTTTTTGTCATTTTTCGTTAAACAACAGAAATATTGAACTTTCCCAGACAATTGGGCCACCCTGTGTATTGCAATACGTATATTCTTGTATTTTATTTTTAAGTAAATTTGTAGGCCTCTATATGCAATAAATAAATAATACTATAAATGTATCTACATTTTTTTACTTTTTAAAATATTTCACAAAATAGAAAACAACTGGATGGGAAGAGTTTATGAACAACTTGGCAACAATGCTTATGCTCCATTGGGGTTTATTCTTATTTAAATCCATAGGTCGCTTATAGATCGGTTTTATGGCTTTTTAGTGATCGGCCGATTTTCAATGTTAAATCAAAATTATAAATATTGGAGCTACACGTCTGGTTAGTTACTTCTGTACTAAAATTTTCTGCTCTTTTAAAAACTTTTATAATATTTAAGCTAGAACTTACATATCCTTTTTGAGATTACGTCTTTTCCTAAATGCTATTCCGGATCGTTTAAGCCATCAACCATATTTTTAGGAAACTTGTAACTATTTTTCGCAGGAAATCAATTTCTTAACTAGACTATAAGTTTAGTGCGATAGATTAAATGAAGATTATATCTATCATTTTTTACATTTGGATGGCCATATTTTCAAAAAGATGTACATATGAAATATGGTATTTCCTTAAAAGCTCTTTTAATAACGATACACAAGTCTTTTGTTTTAATATTTAAAAATTATTTTAATGTATAAAATTGTTTTAATATACAAAATTAGGTTTCTTAATATTCTTTGAAAATAGTAGTCTTAAGCAATTTATATTGCTAATTAAAACTAATGATCCCTAATTATCGTAATTCCTGCACTGCCTTTTTTTTCTCTTTTATAAACTTTAAAATTATTTTATCAGACTCATTAAGAACTGCAATTAGCTTGTAGCTGAATATTTTGAGAACATTAAAAAGAAGTTGGAATATCTTTTGTAAAAAATATGATCCAAGTTTAATTGAAGAAATTCTAAGTAAAGCAGTAATTCTCAAGGGAACCAATTTAAACTTTCTACATGTATGCAGAACATTTCCTGATTAAATATGTTTAAAGTAAAATATGTTTAATTAAGGGATTAAAGTTAAATGACATAATTATTTAAATGCCATTTATTGGTACTCAAATTAAAAAAATTCAGTGGCGCTACTAATAAGAAAAAATAAAGAATATTCTTGAGGCATTTCGTTTGGACAAAGAAGTAATTTTTATATTTCTCAAAGCGATACATGATAACGTTCTTTCCTGTTTTAATATTTTTCAGTTTTTTGACTGTGATTTTTAACGCACATTACCAAAATTTACTGCGTCAATAATGTTCCGTGAGTCAGCGACATATTTTCGTGATCAATTCAAGTCAGTAACTCGTAAAATGCTCCAAGAGGGTTGAATGAATTGTTGTGAGCGTTAACTGCGATGCAAATGATGGAATTATACAAGGTGCTTTAAAAAAATTTCTAATAAACTTCTTTTTTTAAATGGAACACCTGTATATTGGTTTAGCTTTGGATGGAAGAAATAAAAAATACCGTAAATTTTATTAGCGATGCTTTTAACAAAAATGTAAGGTTTTTAAGATACATAAAGGATTTGTGAGGAATTCTTGACAAAAATAAAATTTTAATATAATAACTTACCCTACTTACGCTTGACTTTGTATGTTATTGTTCGATTGTTAGAATAATATAATTGTACCATCACATACATTTAAATTTTTAATCTAAAAGGTACAAGGTGCCCAGAAATTAATATAATAATAAATATTAGTTTTCGGACACCCTCTATAATTTCTAGTAAAAAAATTAAAATGTAGTTGATTGTGGACACTTAATTTTCTAGCAATTTATTTTAACATAAAAAGTGAAGCGTCAGTAAGTTAGCATATAATATTAAAATTTTGTTTTTGTCATGATTTTTTAAAAATCCCAAATATCTTAGAAACCTTTTACTTTTGGTAAGATCGCTAATAAAACTTACATTATTTTTACTTTTGCAATTAAAAAATCCACTAATATACAGATTGTTCTATTTAAAAAAGACAAGTTTAGTATGGATCTTTTTGTGTAGCACCTTGTATAATTCCACCATCGGACACACATCTGACGTTCACAACCATTTATGTAGGCAACCCTCCTTAAGGCATTTGCACGTTATGCGGACCGGTGAGGGAAATATCGGACATCTGTTCTCACTGATCTGGAACACGGAGTAGCGTATCAAGCCAAGTTTAAGCAAAGGAACCGGTTAGCCAGCGCCGAGTGTAATATTTCACAAATCACTTGGTGCCACTTTTGACTCCTCCATAGCTCAAATCATGGTTTGGTTATAGTGTCATGACACTATAACCAAACAAACATATTTGACATTAATTGTCAAAGAGTTTTCAGAATTTCTTAACAAAAAGCTAAAAAAATTATTTTTAAACCTAAATAATAGTCAATTTTGGAATTTTTGTTTTTTTATTATAACTTGGCGTGTACCCAAAAATAACATCTAATCAATGAATCCGCCGAACCAATATAGAAAATAGCTTTAAACCTTAATTTTCTCAAAAAACCAAACTTTTTTACGCTTTTAAATAAGTAGTCTTAAAGCTATATTTTTCCTGTTTTTTTTAATTTTTAAAGGAATATTTTTTGCGACATTAAATCACCCTGTATATCCTACGGCGAATTATATAGCTTTTCGCATTTAAGACGAAGCAAAATATTTTTCATGAAGAATAACTTTTTTTAAAAATATTAAAAATAAAATTAAGTAAAAAAATTGGTGGTATCTCCATACAAGAAACTTGTAATACGTGCTAAACAACCTTCAAAAAATGTAGACAATAGAATAAAAAAAAACTATGTAGCGGAATCGAAAGAAAAATACTAAATCTAAATACCTGTCTAGTTCTTTTTTACTAAAAGTAATGATATCCCACCAAAAACATAAATGTCAAAAGGTGAGCCAAGTTTAATACTAAAATTATGCTTGGCCGTGGGCTTCGCCGCCAAAAAAAAAATAGAGATTTAAATAAGTGCCAAGTTCTGTACCAAATCCAAATATGTATTTATCGCAATAAAATAACATTATGAACAAGTATGAAACTGTATTTTTTCTTTGTTTAATTGGTATACCTATAACAATTGCTGTTACTTAAAAATGTAATATCTTAAATTAGCAAATTTTAGTGCTCTCTCACCAGAAAAAAACATAAACTCTTAAATCTGGCGATGCCAAATTTCACACACATAAAGGTTTTTCTTCAGAGCCTAATTGAGATTGATAGACAATATGCTACTACGTGTATGCTCCATTGCGATTTTTAAAAGATTTCTTTACAATTTTTTGTTTTCGCCTACGCCGGTACTGTTGAAAACTAAATAGTTCAAAACCGGTCTGCGGTTGGTTATCTCAATAGGTCTGAAGGAAAACCTTTGAAAAACCTTTGATTAGTGTGATGAAAAGAAAGTTTGTTAGACAGAAGTTTATAATTTAAAATGTTATGAATATATTAATAATAATAACAAACTCTAAAAAAATACGTAACAATTTAAAACGCACGCATCAAGAGATGTTGTTGCAGGTGCTCATTGGGGTTACCACAGGTAAATTTTTAATTTGGCCGATTTGGTATAGCTATTCCTATTAAATTTTAAATAAATCCAATAAAATATGTAATTCATTTATGTTGTAACTTGTAATAAATAAAAAAAGGTATATTGTTCTCTAATAAGTACTTTATAAATTATTTTTTTAACAACCATGTAGTAAAAAATTTCTTATGGCTTACTTCCATAAACAATACTATTAACTTCGCTCACTTTATAAAACTAACACGTACATTTTTCAGTTTGTATATTTGTTTGAGTTACACCTTACATCCGGCTTTGCATTTACTCGATTTATTTTATTCTAACCTAAATAAATACATTCAGGCATTATTTACCTACACGTATACCTAAAACAACAAAAAAAATTCCAAATGAGAAAAGTTTTTCCTATAAATTCACGATTAGTTAGGCCACACAAATAAAACTTTCTTAAACTTAGCCGTAATCGTATTGTTATATAAGTAACAAAATTACAAAGTCTAGTTATCGTATATTTCCTTAGGGGTTTTTAAATATAAAAAAACTTATTTCTAGAAATAGAAAAAACTTTGTTATTTATTACACAATAACAAATAATAATAAATTAATAAATTGTTTTAAAAAATAGGTTTTAAATGTGGCTAAGACTAGCAAGTTTTTTTTATGTATTTTATAAATAATTAATTTACGTTATTCATAATATTCAGTTATGTTCAAAAATACCCATTGTTTTTATTCGGAAGCGTACAAATCTTATTTTTTTTAAATTTAAACACCAATTTAAGTTGGCCCTCCTACGGGGATATTCCGATTACCAACGTCCATTCACTTTAGATCCTGGACTACCAATTCTCGGTACGGTTTTCATATTTATACCTACATATATTTCCATATATTTATATTATATTTTTGTCAAATATTTAAAAATCTTATTTTACATACAATAATCATTAGAATTAATTTTTTTATGGTAAGAAGTTTTACCATTTTGTAAGCAATTGCATCGTTTTTTGATTAGGCCATGTTTATTTATTTGCGGAGTTAAATTTTTTTCGATGATTTTGATATTCTAAACACGCTCTAAAAGTTGGTGTATGCATGACCAATTCGTCACACTTATCAGCATTTTGTGGCCAATTCGAAGCTGTTTTTCAAACCGCAAATTTTACATTTGGGCTGCTAAATAGCCGCTATTTTAGGTAGCAATATAAAAGATAATAATTTAAAAAATCAAATTCTGTATTTTTTCTTCATGAATCTCCCATTCTGTTTGGGAATGTAAAATGGAAGACAACGGGTCAAAAAGCTTTGCGAAGAAAAAAGAAATTTAACAGTTTCGTTTAAGCGACATTTTGCTTGCACTGAAAGTATTATTATATGTGAAGTCATATGAGTTGCTAGTAAGTCTCCTATAGTTTTTATTTAAGGATACCATGACGTGCGTTACATGGACAAAACTTTGGAACTAACTTTTTAACCCTAGTTCCTGCGTGCTGCCGTAATTTAGCAGGATAATGCACAATTACAAATTGTTTGTCTAACTGGCTTATCTAAAGCCTCCATAATGAGTACATTCTTCCGTAGCCTCCATGTTTTTCCGATCTGTCTTGCATAGAACACCAACTACTAGCAGAGTTGGGAAATGAAATTATGTAGCGTGGAACGCAATTCTCCAAACGGACATTGAATATTTAATTAAAAAAATGCCTAGAGGCACTACTGTGTGTGTGTGTAAGTTCTCCAGGTGGCCCTATACCCATGATTAAAATTTTAGGAATCCGTGTGTGGTTTTACACAAAAGTGTCAACACTTGTAGCGAATATTATTTCTGTTGCGGTAGACAATGGTTTATAATTAATAATAAAAGAAAGAGTTTTGTACTTCCATTGTCTTTCTTTTTATTTATTCTCACAATGTTTCGGGCGGTACTAAATCTCGTCCGTTTTCAAGTATAAACTGAAGTTTACACTTGAAACACTCTATATTAACCATAAAGGCAATGAAAGTCCATAACTTTTTTAATTAGCAAATATCTATATTATTGTTTATGGAACATCAAAATTTGGTTAAGTTTGATACATTTTTTCTAGGTGTTGCAATTTTAATGATAGGTAGGATTTTTACTAGGGTTTTAATGTATAGTATAAGACCTAGTATACCCTTCAAGTAACGTTAGATCTGTAAGGATGGAAATTTAGTATAGTAATGAGTCATATTATGCTAAGTACGAAAATCATCACCTGGCAGGCATCAGCCGTGCACATCATCACCCTTTATATTGTTGAAAGTTTAAAAAATAATAGAAACAAAAATACTTGCAGCTCTAAGCTTGAAATTTTTTAGGATTTAGTTGATTCATAGTAAGGTTTGAAAAAAATTGACAGGCGTTTTTGATGAGCACAAGTACCTGCCAGCCGAACTGAACGGTGTGGCTGATTTGGATGGTCGTATTTCCAAAACTATAAGGGATATACATATCAAATGTAGTATTTTTCTTAAAGCGTTTTTAAAGATCTTTTATAAGATGATACTGGTGATAATATACAGGGTGGAAAAAAAAGTTTTTTTTTTTAGTGCGGCGCCCTGTATATTATATTATCATTAAAAAGATCTTAAAAGAAAATACCACACCTGATATGTCTATCTCTTATAGTTTTGTAAATATGGCCATCCAAATGAGCCACACCTTTCAGTTCGCCTGGCAGGTATTTGTGCTCATCGAAAACGCCTGTCAGTTTTTTTTTCTTCAAACCTTACTATAAATAAACTAAATCCAAAAAAATTGAAGCTTACTGCTTCAAGTTTTTTTATTTTTTATTATTTTTTTAAACCTTCAAAAAATATACAGTGTAATGATGTGCACGGCTGGTGCCTGCCAGGTGATTATTTTCGTACTTAGCATGCTATGACTCATTACTATACAAATTTCTAGCCTTACAGGTCTAACGTTACTTGAAGGGTTCACTAGCTCTGGGACTAGTAGCAGTTAGTTTTGTCAACTTCAAAACGTCATCGTCACATCATACCAATCCTGGCATTGTCAGTAAATAAGTCAAACGTTTTATTTATTATTATTTTAAATTAAAATGGAAATATTTTTTGCTGGAGCCAAAAGGGTTTAATATTTATATTTACCTGTGTGCCGGTCCATTGGGTCGAACGTGCGTAATAATTAAGGGCGACTCAAATGGGGATGTTCAGGAACGTATCCGGCCCCTAAGGGTTATTCCCAGAGAGCCATCTACTCTTTCTATGGTCACGTCTGTTACTTTGGACGTGACGCAAAGGGAATTTTGAGATGCTGAAACAAAAAGTCTACTATAAATATAGGCCTTATTTAGAAAAAAGTTAATAAAAAATCTATCTTTTACCCATACCGTAGTAACACATAAGTTACTTGTAATGCCAGAAAAATTTAAACTCTTTTAAATGATGTATTAGTGATATTACCATAGGTATTCATAATAATAAAAAACACGTCATTTAATATTGGCAAGTAATAAAACATACTTCGGCACTTTGCCTAGAATATCTATTGGTTTTATATTTTGAACCTAAATTGGTTAAAATATTTGTTAAGATTTTCTTTGAAAATTCGATTAAAGGATAATAAATAAATAAAAATAAAAATAAAAAGACACCCTTATTTAAAGTTTTTGTTTTTTGGATCATAAATTTACAAAAAAAAAAGAGATATTTTTGTTGCACGAGTAAGCAAAAAAATTTTTAAAAGGTTATTTGTGTAAGAGACAGCACAACCTATTTTGTTTGAAATATAAAAATGATTTGCGATATCCTACAATTTAGTTTTTATTTATAGCAATTAGTCTGCAAGGTATGTTGAAAGAAACACACAAATAAAATATTTGCTTTACTGTCTAAAAGAAACAAAGCATATTTTTTAAGAAATAAAACTTTTTTTTCTAAAAGCGTACATTTTTGTTTTCTTTTAGATGTTTTACAATTTGGAGCAAATACTACAGTATATAGTCTGGGCCGTTCCTGGGGTAAGTAATAAAAAAGGTTACATCATTTTTGACTTTGACCCATGTACTTCTAATAATTTCTAAAATATCGTGGCAAAAAAAATCAAAGTAAATACCTTATTATAACTTAAAATTATGTCAAATTTTACAGCAGTTTATCACTGCTGACGAGCCGTAAATAAATAATTGCTGATATTTGACAAAAATTAAAACAATGGGGAAATCTTAAAAGTTGTAAAAGAGAACAAACAATATGCTTGTTCCTGCGAATTTAAAAGTTAGAGGAAAAATGTGGCACTAATTAGACGAAAACAACGGGAAAATTATAACCGAATAATTTATATATTTCGGCAAATAATCTCTTTGTTCAAAATTATTAACATTAAATCTTTTCAGTGTGCCTGATAAAGTTGCAACTAGGTTTATGGAAAACCTTTTTATTATTTATTTTAGAAAAAAAGTTATTTTTATAAAAAGTTCTGCAAGGTATAAAACTCAATATCGTCAGTGTAATTCGCAAAGTGCGTAACTCCAGTTTTAGAAATTTTAAAGAAGAATTAAAAAAAATACAGTGATGTGTGGTAGCATAATATATTAAAAACAATTAATATAAAAAATATAATATTTTCTTTCATATTAAATTATTTTTTTCCAACGACCGTTAAAAAAGCTGTTTTTAAATCGTGAACATAAAGTTAAAGTACTCCTTCCTAGTACTACTACATAAAGTGTTAAAAAAAGTAAAATTTTTTAACACTTCGAATTAGTGTTTTTGTTTCAAAGCCTACTACAATAAACTTAAATATCAAATTATGCAACGTAACAGTAAACGCTACATCAGCTGAACCAAAGGATCAAGTTACCTTTGATTTCGTCATTATTTCTTTTAGTTCATGTGTCACTGTTTTAAATTTGACAGTTTGCAAATAAATGTAATAGAAATTATTGAAATATTCATAGTAATAATGAATTTGGATGACTAAGTGTGTGTTTATGTCAAAGCGACGAGGACCGAGGTTAGCAGCGCGGGTCAACAAAATCACCTTTATGGTACAGCAACATAAGGATGCTTCGGTCGAGCCGCGCTGCCAACCTCTCTCTCCGACAAAAATACAGCCTAATTAAAAAGAAATGTATACTGTTTTAGTATTATTTCTACAAAAAGTAAGTACATACAATTTTCTTAAATTAAATAATAAATGCATAGTTAGGAAGAAGATAATTGTCTTCTAAAAAATAAGGCTATGAGCTTTTGTTGCAATTTACATGGCTGTGTTGCAAAAATTAAAATTAATAAGTTTATATGAATAAAACATGTTAAAATGGTATTTTGAGAAATTTTTATTCGGTCGTGGAAAAATATAGTATGTAACACATGCATAAAGCGTCTTTTTTTACTTATGTGATTGCCGCACTCGCCTAACGGGTCGTGCTGTCAAACTTCCCATTCGTAAAAAGTATCACTTTATGCACTTGTTACATAAATTACAATTTTACTATATGCTACCACACATCACTGTAAAATTCTGCTTTAAAAATGCTTCTCCAAAATTTTTAAAAATGAAGTTTGCACTTTGTGAATTACACTATGAAATGATATGAAATTAAATTTTTTATTTTTTTATCTTATACAAGATAATGTCAAAAACTAAAAATTTTGCTTAAGAGTAAAGCACCTTTATTTTTGATATTATTAAAAATAATATTAAAAAAGTTGTTCGGAATTAAAAACAAGTACAAAATATGCAATTACAGCAATTTAGCATAAAAATTTATTCCGTAAAAATTATTATTACTTTTCTGATTGGGTACAATTTAACGTAATGTAGGAAGCACTGGCGTAAAAGTTTGAGCAATGAATGTCAGAGTTAATATTTGTAAAATTGCAATTATAATGGCAAATTTGCTAAGTGGCAAAGAAAAAAATTGAAATTTGATAAATTGCTGTAATTGCATATTTGTACTTGTTTTTTATTTCTGAATAACTTTTTTATAACACTTTTTGGTTTTGTCAAAAATAAAGGTACTTTACTCCTGAGCGAAATTAATATTTTTTGACATTTCTCCTATAAGTTTTAAAAAAATTGATAATTGCATATTGAGTTTTAGACCATGCGGATATTTTAGTGTTTTAAACACTGGTATCGAGAATATTAATTCTCACGCTTAATGTGCTACAGACACATTCCCTACCCAACAACACAAATCCATAAATAAACTTAACATTCAAAAATTTCAAAATTTAAAACAGCAACAGATATTTATACAATCTTAGTAAAAAATCACTTCGCCTCCACGAAAGCAGAGCGCACACACATACCTACATACCGAAAAACCTCTTAAGAAGTTTCAAAAATCGATTGTACGGAGTAGCATTTTTAATGTTATCTGGAAGTTTATTAAAAACTTCTGAGGCTTGATAGAAGGGGTTGTGAATACCCTTATTTGTTCTTATAACCTGGTGATAAATATCACCTCGAGCCCTTGTATTATATGCGTGCACGTCCGCGTTCAGCAGAAACTCTGTGTTCGTTTTTGTGTCTTATTCAATATTCTATACACATATTTGCATTGTTCAAATTTAATTATATTGCTCAATCTACAGACACCCAGCCCAGCATATAGGTCATCCGTATGCATCATACGATCAAAGTTAAACAATGTTTTAAGAATTTTATTTTGCAAAACTTGCATTTTATTTGATATGACCGCACCACAAACACCCCACACCGGAGCCAGGTATCTGAAGTGAGAGAGAAAATATGCATTGTAAATATTCATTTTAGTTCTATAACTAAGAAAATTTCTAACCCTATACACTGCCCCGATCATTGGAACTATTTTACTTAAAATATGTTCGGAGTGGTCATTCCAACTGAGATTTTCATTAATTATTAGACCAAGATATTTTATTTTTTGAACTCTTTCAACTGGAATATTATTTATTTTTATTTGTGGTATATTTACTACTTTATTTTTTGCCTGAAACACATAAATTTGGTTTTATCAACATTTATTTTTAATCTATTTTCCAATAACCAATCAGTGTAGAGGGCCAGATCAGAATTCACTAGCACCTCGAGATCCTGTTCATTTGTACCACTGTATACTAGTACTGTATCATCAGCAAAAGTATAGTATCTAGCCTTTAAGCCAGCGCATTTTAAACTTAATACATATAATGAGTACAGCAGAGGCCCCAATACAGAGCCCTGATAAGAAATAACTTTTTTTTCTAAAATGAATAATTTTTTTTCTTTGGTTCCAACTTTATCAGACCACACTGTATAAAAAAGAGGTTATCTTAAGTACCTATCTTAAATTTTAACTTAAAGTAAATTTTCCAGCAAAATTGATTTTGTCTACGTTGTTAAATAAAACATAAATATGCTTTGAAGATTATAAAATGTTAAACCTTTTTATCCAAAGCAAATATAAGGAAAAAATCTAATATTTGGGTAGCGTATTTGTTTTAATCTGTACGGCAGCACATGGGGACTTTTACTGAGCCCGAGTACTGTGCACCGTTGGTGCCATGGTATAGATAGTTTATCTCAAAGTTTTGTTACGTTCTCCAAGTACCGAAACATAAATATTGCATTTTATGGTACATTTTTGGCAACACGGTACCACAGACGTTATACAAATAAGTACCTCTGAACTATTTTTCAATTACCGTCTGGAAAATGAAAGCCTTCTAAGTACTATTAAAAACAATTTAAATAAATAAAAAATTCAAATTTGTTAATAAAAATTAAACAGACGCGACGGTTCTCGTAAAAATAGAAAACATTAACCGAGTTTCGTCATCAGTTGTAATCTTGTAAAAAATAGTAAAATTCAGTACACATTTTTCGCATATTAAGCTCTTGTTAAATATAATATACATCTTAACCAAAATAATCGTGATAAAGTCCATACCATCTTAAATTTCAGTTAGCCAAAAGCTGCTTATATTATTTTCATAATAAAACATTTAGACATTAAGCCTACAGGGGTTAAAAAGGAACAAACGAAGACCATAAAAGCGGAAAAATATTTAAAAGACAAATATTTATTTAGCAGGAAGCGACGCGTCGCGTCGCGACGGCTACCTTTAGGTAAAGGTTTTTTATCCCGCAATTTTTATATTGTTTTAATTAGGAAATGTTTTAACCTGATGACTTTTTTAAACCTTTTTGTCATATTTTTCTCTAATAAAAGCCTCTGGTGTGTCCTTAATATGAAGGCGTGGGTAAAAACATTATTACGGTATTATAATTTTGTAGTAAAATTTGGCAGAAATACTGTTTACTTTCTTTGTCTTTTAATATTTCTAATTATGTTTTAAAGTTTATACCAAAAGGAAATTAGTAATTGATCGCTTGCGGGATACAGGGTGTTAAAGTTTTTATTTTATTTTAGTTATTTTTAAATATTTTTTTTTATTGTAAGACATTTTACGACAAAACTTAGTATAAGGAGGTTTTTCAAAGTGGGGAATCGAAAATTGCTAATCTTTTTGTAGTAACATATTGAGGAAGCCACCTTCAGTCCTTTGCTTAGGTTTAAAGTTTATGTTTTTTTTTTACATCGGAATATTATAATTTCAGTACATAATTTTTATTATTTCACATTTTTTCCATAAAAAAGGTATACCTGATAAGTATCGCTAGGAGCAACCGTTATTTAGATATTTAAATAAAACATTTTATTCCATGCCACTGCATTTACTCATGCCTTATCTAGGCCACCTGGTAGTCACCAAAAGGTATATACTCTATACAAAATGCTACCACAAATTCTTTGGGCACAAAAAAACAATCTAATGCAATTTATCTTTGTCGGAAGGTTGCTGGTTTGGAAGATACAGGGTGTCAAATTTTTCAATTATTTTTTACTTGGACATTCTGTATCTTGCCAACGATTAACAATAAACAATTAAGGCAAATTGGGTGTAATCTTTGGAGTAAGTAAATTGAAGTAACTATTTGTACAGGGTTTTTATTTATATTTTGCCACCCACTTTTAACTATGCCCAAGAATAACAGAGAAAAACGTCCTGTATAAAAGTTTCGTACTTTTTATATTATCTTTACAGCATAAAAAACAACTAAACATCAAAAACTCAAGAAAAATAAAAAGTACACTTTTTCAAATGGAATACGCTATATATTATGTCACCATTAAAAAGGTCTTTTAAAAGGCTTTACAGAAATACCACGTTTATTATATCTATGTATGTTTAATAGTTTTCGTAATATCACCACTTAAATCTTAAAACTAGTGAATATAATTACCATTATACCTACTTACATCACTAAGCTAAGACTGTAGATGTAATGGAAATTATATCCATATTTAAATGGCCATATTTCCGAAACTATTAAAGATAGATATATCAAATGTGATATTTTTGTGAAGCTTTAAAAGATCTTTTAATGATGACATAATATACAAGGTGTCCTATTTAAAAAAAGTTAACCTATTCTTTTATTAAGTTTTTGATGTTCATTTCTTTCCTTCTTATGCTGAAAAATAATAGACGCAAAAGTATCAATCTCTTATTCACGACGTTATTTTCCATCCTTTTTGGTTATAGTTAAGCCTGTGGGAAAAATATAAAAGTAAACCCTGTACATACCTTTAGAGAAACCCGGGTGAAATAAATAGAGCGTGCAGAGAAATGCAAGGGACATTTTTATGTGAAATACTTAAAGCGTTTAATCTAGAATATCTCAGAATTGGTTTCTCGTAGCGATTTTTATCAAGTATACCTTTTTGTGCAAAGAGTATGAAAGAATTATAATTATATATAATATACCGAGGCAAAAAATGTACTGAGAAAAAAGCAAAGGACTGCAGGTGGTTCCCTCTATATTAAATAGCAAAAATATAAATAGCTTTTAATTTCTTACCTTAAAATACCTTCTTATATCGAATTTTGTAAAAAAAAATCCACTAATAAATAAATTAAAATATTTAAAAATAACTTAAATAATTGAAAAACTTTGGACCCTGTATATAGCAAACGATAAGCTTTTCGACTAAGACAAATTGCGTAAGATCGTTGTATTTTGGCCCAAGAAGTCTATCGTAGCATTTTGTACAGACCTTTAGAGACACCCTGTATAATATAATACTGTTTGAAAGAAATACAATTTAATTTAAAAGTATTTGCATTAAAATAAATTTCATTTTAATATTTGAGCATTTTACCTTTGATTTATTTATCTAAAAGAATGTAAATTTAAATAGAAGAGTAACGGTGTTTCGTATATTAATGTGTAGATTTAAAATGGTTACATCGTAGTTTCACATATTGTGTTTCTTTAGGTTGTTATTTTCTTTAAAAAACTCTAAAGCACCTAATACTGTAATTTCATTATTCTTTTCCAAAGACTAAAATAAACTCGTATAAGCATAAACCCATTTTGACTTACCATAGCTTGGTAACGAATACTCCACTTCCATAATCGCATTGCCATCTATATTATCTAGCATAGTTGCCACGTCATCTGCACGCATGCGTGCTGTGGCGATACCATTAATGCTTAACAATCTATCGCATGGTGCTAGCTGATCGGAGCTCATAGCTACGCTGCCTGGTCTCAGGTTGGCTATGCTTGGACATGGGTCAGCGTCAGATATGCCTGAAAAGAAATACATTATGTTTAATAACGACGTTTGGTTAGTGTTTTATTTAATGGTAAAAATTTAAACGCTTTTTTCCCTAATAATTGTTTGTGATTTATTTTTATTATCAAACTGTTAATGTTTTATAAATCAAGACTAAAATCGGCCATTTTGTTTTTGTGCTGATGAAATATCACAACAGAATGAAGAAAATGTGATAAAAATCAAATAACTCCAAGGAATTCTGAGAAAACGAAAACCGCATCTTGCCTATTTTATTTCTTCTGATGTTATTCGCAAACAAAATTGGTCAAAACAGTGCTGGATCAAGCGTGAAGTTGCTTTAGCTCCATGTCGGAGTGGCGTAAATTGAAGATGAAAAAAAGTAAAACTTAGATATTGTTGGGTAATACTTTTAAAAATATTATACAAAGGAAGGGGCGCAAAGGGATGGAAAGGAGTGGAAACGTTAAGGTGAAACTCTTTTTATTATTATTATTTAAATAAAATAATATTTGTCTTTTCTCCACAATAAAGACATTTAGTAAATATTTTTAAAAAACCGAAACTTTTTATATTATGCTATGAAAAACAATTCTGCCCTTGTATAATATAATGAAAGTTAAAAATACTTTAAAAGAAATAAATTAAGGAAATATTTAAAGTAATTTAATTGACTTACTACACAGAGAAGGTTGTATATTCTAAACAAAGGTTCATACCTTTTCGGTCGAAATTATTTTGTTATAATCCAATAAAATAAAATCTTAAAAAAGTGTAATTTTTTTATAGTCTTTATTAAATATTTTTATTCTAAAAAAAGTCAAATATTATTTTGTTTAAATTTAAACTCCCAGAAAACAAATAAACTATAAAATATCTTTTTTCCACGACCGTTAAATAAAAATAAATAATTAAAAATGCTGTTTTTTTAATTATTAACATAAAGTTAAAGTACTCTATTCTAGTACACTACATAAAGTGTTAAAAAAAAAACTTTTTTTAGACTTCGAAGCTTTTGTTCACACTTTGAATTAGTATTTTTTTTGTAAGCCTACTAAAATATACGTAAATATCAATGTATGCAATGTAACAGTAAACGCGACATCAACTGAAACAAACGGTCAAGTTACCTTTGATTACGACATTATTTCTTTTAGTTCATGTGTCACTAGTTTTAAAATTTGACAGTTTGCAAATCAATTTATTAGAAATTATTGCAAATTAATAGTAATAATGAATTTGAATGACTAAGAATTTAAAAAGGAATTTATACTTGTTTAGTATTATTTCTACAAAAAGTAAGTACATACAATTTTCTAAAGTTAAATAATAGATGCACAGTTATGAAGATGATAATTGTCTATTTAAAAATAGGGAGGCTATGATTTTTTTGTTGCAATATAATGGATGTGCTGCAAAAATAAAAATTAATAAGGTTAGATGAATAAAACATGTATAAAATAGTATTTTCGGAAATTTTTATGCGGTTGTGAAAAAATATAGTATGTAACACATGCATAAAGTGTCTTTTTCTTACTCATTGGGTTGCCGCACTCGACTAAAGGCTCGTGCTGTCAAACTTCCCATTCCTAAAAGCCGTATCTCTTTATGCACTTGTTACAGAAATTACTATTTTACTATAAGCTACCACACATCACTGTAAAATTCTGCTTTAAAAATGCTTCTCTCTCTATATAAATTACTATCTTTTGCTCTTCAATTTTTATTTATCCCAATAATGCATCAGAACAGGCGTAATATTAAGGTAAATGGACGTATTTTTTAGGTAATGACCTTTTTTTTTTATTAGGAAACATTTTTTTATGACAAGGGTGGGGCTTTGCTTCAGTAGAAAAAAGACCTTGATGCGGCACTGGGTCAAAATGTGAAAAGCCGTTCTGTATTACACTTTCATCTAATTACTCTTCATCAAAGAAAATTACTAAACATGAAAACCAAAGCCATATAAAAGTAAGACACGCAAACTCGGTGTGACACAGTGGTCGTAATTACAAATACATGTACTGCGGTTGCAAAAGTTTGTACAACTTCGCTCGTTAGAGGAGTTTAAATAACTCTACAACTTAAGTAATTATGTTTTAATCTTCTGTGGTAGTAGGTGTAAGCGATTTTCAATTGGTCACGGTACAGGATTGGGGAGATTACACGGAGATGAGATAATATACGGGAAATGGATGATACGATAGTTGTTCAGGAAGGGAAATAAAGAATTATTTAATATTAAATACTGGTCATTTGTTATATTTAATAAAAAAAATATATATATTTTTCTGCCAACAATCCATGTTTTACTCTTTAAATATTAAAATCCGTTTTATTTTGGTCTTTACTTAGGCTGTTTAAACATACCTAAAAACATTTTTTTATATTTTGACAGATTAATAGTGATTGCTTTAATCCAACAAGGCTTTACCTAAAGTAATGTTGACGAGATTGTAGGAGTTATTCAAGGTGCTGTGTCCAAAATTAATAAAGAGTTTTAAGAAAAAAATAACTTTATAAATCGTCCAAGAACTGGCAGAAGAAGATGTACCACAGCAGCACAAGATCGGCAAATATCAATATAATGGCTTGTAAGAATTGTGGAATATATCCAGGGAACTTGCTAGCCTTGAGGAGGTTAATGTGTCGCGACAAACCATAGCGCGGAGTTAATTTGCAACTTATGGTGGGTTTACAACTGACATTTATTGAATGATATTTATGTCAGACAGAAACTCCGGCTAATATAAACAATTAAAAATTTCTATTGGACATAAAGTTTTGACCACAACCACTTGACGATGGCTGAATACATTACGTGTAAAAGCCAAAAACCGAAAATGAAATAGAATAGAATTATTTTTTGACCGTTTACATTAGCCAGAATTTCTGTCTGACATAAATAATCATGCAATAAATGTCAGATGTAAACCTACCTTTAGAAGACCCTTGCGCGTTCCTAGCTTTTGACCTAGCAAAAAATGCAAGGCAGCAGTGCAGGGGGTATAACCTGATTACCTTGGCCGGCCAATTCCCCTGATATGAATGTCATTTAACATGTTTGGGACATTTTATAAAGGTGCATTCAAAAACAAAATAACCCTCCTGTAACGTTACAAGAGTTAAAAGAGACTGCTCGGAAAGAACGGGAGATGATTCCGTAAGAGCAGCTAGACCAGCTGATTGAAAGCATGCCTAATAGACTACAAGCATGGGTAGAGACTTATGGAAGAAGTACTAACTATTAGTTTTACTGGAATATTGTTTTTGCTTTCTGTATGAATTTTAAAATGCTACTGTTGAGTTTTAGCTTATTGGGCATTAGATAAGTTTTTCTTCTTTTTTGCATAATTTTAAATTAAAAAATAATGTTGTAGAAGGCATATTATTTGTGATTAAGGACCTTTTACTTTACTTTAAAATTAAAGTAAAATAGGCTGTGAAAATACAAAAACCTATATTATTCCAAACTTTGGGACATATGTGTATATTGAAGGGTACACCATATTTTATCATGTAGAAAAACCGCCTTAAGTTGAAGGTGATTGTGATCGATTTGTAAATCACCCTGTATACTGAAATAAAACTTATATTTTTGAAAGAGAAGATCTACATAGTTTTTAATTTGTTTTACGTATATGGTGGAAGTCCCTTTAATTTAAATTAAATAGAGGTTAATATTAAACAAACTAAATCCTTAAAAATGCAAAGTTAGTTACCGCGAAAGGAAAACAACAACAAATTAAAAAATTACTCCTGCAGCATTTTTGCAATTTATAAACGCGTGTTTAGGGGTATGAGCCAGCAAAAATCGTTCTGGACAAACGGGGCCAATTAGAATTTTAAATGAATTTTTAGAAGTCGTGCGATAAACACAGCAGCGGTTTAAGTGTCCCACGTTTTTATTTCCAAAAGTTTTACAAAGCAAATATGAATTTAAATATTGTTAAAAACAGTGTATAATTTTCTTTTTTAAATAAAAATAGGAACTACTAAACTTTTTGTACTTTTGAATAATTTTGATTTTTTTTTAATAAGTGCAAGAAACCTTATGAACCTCCTAAGGTCGATTTTTACTATACGTCCTATTTAACTCCCATACACATGACGTTCTGTTTACATAAAATAATATTTAATATATAAAAATGACGTACTATATGCCCCCTTCCGTTTACCTACCATTTTCAAAGTCTTACGTTCAAGACTGACTGCCACGTATATTTTGACATATGGGGAATAGTATGGAAAGTAACTGTCGATACTGTTTCCGGTAAAATGAAGGTAAAATATGTACATAATAGGCATAGACGTTAAGTAAACTCGACTTTTAGTGAAAATGGAGCTCAAGTGAATGGAACGGTTATAGGAGGTTTAAGGGATGTATAGTTTTAATTCAAACTATATAAAATGTAGGTAAATGGTATGAGAAGGGAGTTATTACAGACTTTTTACTTTTCATTTACTTCCGGTATAAACTTTCCTCTTCTCATACTATTTACGTATAAGAAGTCTCATTTGAATAAGTCTAATATTTTAGGAGTTATGGCTTGTCTAATAAAGTCGCTAGAATATTTATGTCCGTGGCGAAAAAAATACCAAATTGCATTAATTGCAGATTCAAAAAAAATAAATTTTTACTATAGCAGAAAGACAAATTGTTATATTTTAATTATAATCTTTTTGGGCAGTAAACTATTTTTTGTCCGGATTTAACAAATGTAATATTTTTTATGAACATGTTTTTGTAATATTTATTTATTTTAAAAAATAGGTTATTACTTCCTTAATTGTTATCTATTGTAAGCACTTTTAACAGAAAAATCCACATTAGGTATGTACGTCTCATTTACATATAATTCGAACCCACAGCATCAGGATTAAAAAGCAGGGTCACTACGAACATAGTATTTACGCATTACAATTTAACGCTTGTCGTTCTTCAGTCTGGCCGTACAATAAGCCATATGACAATATTCCAAGGACAATCACCCTTTCAGGTGTCCATATGACTGATTTTTAAAAAAACTTGTTGTCGATGGACTTTTTTAAATTTTGAACAGTCTGATAAAATATAGTTTTTGTTTTTTTATAATACAAAAGAAATATTTTGTTTTTGTAAATAATTTTAAATGGAATATAAATGTAGGTATTGGTCCTTTTATTTCGGGCTCTGGCTGGTAGCTTGAGCATTGCAAATCTTTAAAACACAGCAAAGAGATCTGGCACCAACTTTTGCGTAGGTATTTCAGGCAAGCTGAAAACTTGTCACATACTTATCCTATTATACCTACGAAACTGCAGACCTGACCGCCCTAATAAATTAAATAAGTGTTCCAAATTTAATTCAAATCGGTTAAAGGGTTCCTACGATATTTTAAAGATACCGATGTTTTTGTAAAAAATTAACGCCCTGTAATACAGAATGGAAGCAACTCCGGACATTTATGTTAATAGTAACTATTTTTCATAAAAACACATAAGAAAGCAGTCCCTTAAGTTTCGTCACGTAGTTAGGAAACACCCTGTGTTTTTGGAACCCAAAAAATATTATTTAATTTTTTTGCTTTAGCCCCTCCACTCAGGATACCTACCCAAAAATTGGTGCCATCTCTTAGACCATAATATCCATTAAGTTCATTACTTTGGTCTACAATTAAAAAGTATAGCACTCTTAAGTGATGGATAGCATCGAGTAAAGCGAAATTTTTAATTCCCGGTGGAGGTGTGCTTTTCGGAAATGCATTTTCTCCTTTTAATGAAGTTTTAATGAAAAATGTCAAGTTAAGGAGACCAAGATGAAGGGTATTTTACAATAAAGCGTTAAGCCGCAGAACTAATTATTCGGATAGAAATGGGTAGATTTGAAGTTGAATATTAATTTGGGTTAACGTAGGAAGTAGTTTATTAAAAATAATTACGTCAATAACTTTAATACATTTTCTCCTCGCGCAAACATGTTTTTATTGTTTATGATTTGCTCACATTTTTATGATAAAATAGACACTTTACTTTAAAACTTTTTATTTGCTTTTAAAAGAGACAAACTATTAGATAAAGTATTTAAGGTATATTCACTTCCAAAACAAACATTAGGGCCCAGTTGTACAAAGCAGGTTTAAACTCAGTTCTACTGAACTAAGGTCAGGCCTTTGAACTTTTCATAAAACCCTAATAGTGCTGTTAGTGTCAAGAAATTAAAACACATTGAGATTTTACGGAAAGTTCAAAGGCCTGACCTCAGTTCAGTAGAACTGAGTTTAAGCTAGCTTTGTAAAGCTGGGTCTTAAGGTAAAAATGATTATTGTGCCTGAGCCAGTAATGGTATGGACTTTAGGATAAGAAACTTTTAGGGAGAATTTCTTTTGACAAGTCTTTCACGAAAATTGATACCGCCATATATGGAAGCGACGTTTTAACCCAGCTTGTCAAATGTCAATGTCAAATGTTTCGGGTTAGTTCTGGTTATGACTGGGTAAACGCGTTGCTTTTTTGTCGGACAAGTTTAGCACGATGTTTTACATACAATTTTTAAATTGCCAAAAATCGTAAGGTTTACAGTCACGAAACCCGCCTAGTCCGATACCCGAAACACGTGTCTGAGCGTTATGGTATCATGATTACCCAACCATTTTTGGCACAATGTTTAATAATCGTATGTTAAATATTGTGGTAAACTTGTCCGACAAAAAAGCGATGCGTGCGCCCAGTCCGACATCCAGAACATTCGACATTGACGGGATGGGATTAGATATTAGAAGCGCCGCTTTCATATATCGTCAGTGTAATTGGCAAAGTGCGTAACTCCATTTTTAGAAATTTTAGACAAGCATTTTTTAAAGCAGATAGTAAAAAGAAATTTAATATGAACAAAAATATTATATTCTTTCATATTAAATTATTTTTTACCATATGCTACCACATATCACTGTAAAATTCTGCTTTAAAAAATGCTTCTTTAAAATTTCTAAAAATGGAGTTACGCAGTTTGCGAATTAAACTGACGAAATGGAGGTATGAGTATTCGTATTAGACCAGTCAAAAGGAATCCCCTAAAAGTAGGATTTCTTCCAGACCACTGTCATCTAATGCTGCCGCCACACATTGAGCAAAATTGTGGCGGAACTATTTGTCGAAACATTAGGCAAACTATTATTGGTAAGCAAGCCGCCTCGAGAAAAGTTGGACCGATAAAGGCGAATGCAGACGAACTACCCGTCCACACAATGGTTGTTTGCGAACGTTTATCGTAGTTGGCCCAATGTCTAGCGCGGCATAAGAAAACTCTTGCAAAAAATGGACATATACAAAGGTGCCACAGCATGCTGGCTTTGCAAAAGAAAATATAATACTTTTTCTCTAACAAACAGTATACTAAAAAAGGCTTTGCCTTTTTAAGGCCTGATTTACTGTAATAATAAAATGTCGCTCTACCCATTTCTAATCTTTTTGCACCAATAAATTTAGGTCAATAAAGATAAACCTTCTCCTTATTTTTTTCTTTTATTGAAATGTTAAAATAATAAACCCTAAAAGTAAATAAAAAGCATTTTTCTGTTAAACAAAATGAAATCAACACCCAGTCGCTTTTATTCTCTAAGGACGTTGTTCTTACAGTTTTCTTTCTAAACGATTAAATCTTTTCACTTTATTTTTTGTTTTTCAAACTTTTTCTCAAGAAGTTTTTGCAAAAAGAAACTTGTTCGCAGTTCATGGTAGCCTTTATCATTATTGTCAAATAAAATAAAATTTATTCTAATAGCATTAATTAAAAAGGCATTTATTTATGAAAAATAAAAGTATTGTGGTAGAATATACAAAATGTGCTTAAAACGTTTAAAAGTTTATTATATACAGAGTGGTCCATCAAGTTTGTAATAAATGGGATTGTTTATAGTTTATCAGTAAATATTACTGTTTAAAAAAGAAAGTGTATTAATTTATAAAGCATCTACACCTCTATTTAGGGCTAGACAGCTTAGGGGTGCCTCGGACTCTGACTAGAAACTTTAAATTGAATTACTGAAAATTTCTTTGACAATCGAAATATGTATAAGGAAAGCAAATTTCAGAAAAAAAATTACCAAAGTAATTTATAAATTTGCAAATATTAAAGGTAGGAAACGATTATAGATAAACTAAACTTTTGACTTTTATTCAGGGTGTCCACGAATGGTTTTAACGATAGTTGTAAAAAAATTTTTTGAAATTTTGAAAAAAATATTATTCATAAAAATTTTTGATTTATTTTTATACTCTCTAATTTAAAATCCTAAAGTCTATCATAAAATTGCCTTATGATATAGGGGGTGGGTAAAAAAATATAAAGCATAAAGAACTATGTAGTTAAAAATGTAGAATTCTTTTTTATCGCTTATAAGAACTAAAAGAAAACCAAAATAAATGGTTTTTCTTTATAAGTAATTTATTTTACGTGTTATATGCAAACATTTATCAAGTTAAAATGTGTGTAAGTAGTAATGCACAAAGTAACGATATATTTAACAAACCATATAAATAAGTGCTTAAAAAGAACTATTTATAGTCGTTTTTTAACACGCCAACTTCCAGCTATTCGATTTCTTTGAAACTTTGCACACGTATTAAGGACCCATGACAATGCAATAATCTGCAAACAGTATCCCTTTATCTTTTTTTTTGATCGCCAGAAAAAAAAATCCATTATATTATAAAAACAACACCTAGGTTGCCATCTGTTGGCAACATTTCAAACTTTGCTATTAAATGAAGAAGAAATTTTTTAGGTCCAAACATTGCCTGGATTGCCATCTGTTGGCAAAATTTCAAACTTTGCTACTTAATGAAGAAGAAATTTTTAGTGAGTTGCAATTTGTTGGAAAAATTTTAAAATTTGCTACCATTGTCATTTCATAGGGGGCTGGTTATTTTCTTTTTGCTGCTTAATTAAATAGTATGTTCTAATTTACTGTTATATTAAGAATTTTGTGCAATATAACGAACTAAAAATGAAAAATAATTAATAGTTAAAAAAACTAAAAACACGCTTTTTATATGCAACCGAACTAAAAATTAAAGAATAATTTTTCATTAAAAAAATATTTTCACTTCATAGTAAAAAGCGTGGGGTGCATTTTACTATTTTTTCATAACTTTTCCATCATAGATATTGGCAAATATAATAATTATAACATTTAATATATTAAGCACCCCACGCTTTTTACTATGAAGTGAAAATATTTTTTTAATGAAAAATTATTTTTAATTTTTAGTTCGGTTGCATATAAAAGCGTGTTTTTAGTTTTTTAAACTATTAATTATTTAATTTGTTAAAATATTATGGTCGTAATTTAAAATCCCCTGTACATCATGGGATTTTTTTATGCTTTTATTCTAAAGAAAAAAATATTTTTGTATTTGTAAAACGTAAAAAAATAAGAAATTTTTTAAATGTTAACCCTTTGTTTTCCTAGAAACCATAACCAAAAAAAAAAAATAAAACAGTAAAATTTTCACGATTTTGAACCACCCTATATAACTTACGGTGATTTTATTATAGCTTTCGGCATTCCAGATGTAGCAAATTTTTTATTAAAAATATTTTTTTTCGAATTATTAAAAATAAAAAAATTTACGGACAGCCGCGCACTAGCAACTTTTTTTTCGGCAACTAAAAAATTGCGATAATAAAACGTTTTTGTTTTTATGTGATATCGCGCATTAGTAACTTTTTAATCACGGCAACTAAAAATTACATCTAGATCTATTTTAAAGGCGATTCAAACCCAATACGTTTTTCTTATTCCGTTTTTTAAAATAAAAGCAATAATTACGTCTGTCTCAGTGAAATTCATGTTAAAAAAGCATGCCACTTTTTGGTTAAGCAACTTTTATGTTGGTCACCAAAAAAGTTGCTAGTGCGCGGCTAGCCTACAGGTATAGTTAAGTCCATCCAAGGATACACTGTATAATAACTATATAAAATGATTCATAGATATAAGTTAACCCATTGTACAGGGCATTCCATTTAAGACAGCTGGAGAGCTGCACGTGTCCAGCCTATTCCCAAGAAAGGATCTAAATCTCTTCCATCCAACTATAGACCCATTTCACTCCTCTCAATGCTTTGTAAAGTAATGGAGAAATCCATTAACTCGCAAATTCTTAGGTATTTAGAAAAACATAAAATTTTACATGACAGGCAATACGGATTTCGTCACAAGAGATCTACAGCAGATCTTCTTTCCTTCGTTTCACACAACTGGAACAAGTCTCTTGAGTTTTTAGGTGAGTCCCAGATCGTTGCTCTTGATATATCTAAAGCTTTCGACCAAGTCTGGCATGACGCACTTCTTAATAAACTTCCCTCCTACGGTCTTCCAACTAAACTCTGCTCTTGGCTCTCCAGTTATCTTTCTAATCGACGTATATCAGTCATTGTTGATGGCCACTCTTCAAGCTTTCATGAAATTAATGCTGGAGTGCCTCAGGGTTCAGTACTAGCACCAACTTTGTTTCTTCTTTACATCAACGACCTTCTTTCTTCCACAACCAATCCCATTCATAGTTATGCTGACGATAGTACCCTTCACTCCACTTTTCAGGTTCCCAAACCAATCTCTCAACCCGACTTGGAAAGCAAACGCAGGGCGATGCAGATATCTCTTTCACAGGATCTCAATTTGATACTGGATTGGGGCGCCAAAAATCTCGTTTAATTTAATGCATCCAAAACACAATCGTGTTCCTTGTCGCGGAAAAATCATCAAACACTCATCCTTTGCTTATGAGTGGCCAGGTTTTGCAGAGCGGGGACACATTTAACCTTGTGGGCATCACATTTGAGAATAACCTTAACCGGAATAAACACATTGTATCTATAGCCACCGCGGCTTCAAAAAAGCTTGGATTTCTTTTCCGAGCCAAAAGTATTTTTCTCCTTCCAATTTATACACTTTGTATGTGTCCCAAATTCGACCCTCTCTGGAATATTGTTCTCATGTCTGGGGAATGGCATCCCCTACAACCCTCAGCATTCTTGATGCCATTCAAAGAAGGGCTGTTCGTCTTATTAATGATCCTTTACTTACTCAAAGACTTCCTTCTCTTGCCCATCGTCGAGCTGTGGGAGATCTATCGCTCTTCTATAGATACTTTTACGGCTTCTGCTCCGACGAATTGTCCAGTATAGTCCCTCCTCTTGCAGTTCCCAACAGAGAAACTCGTGGTGCCGCGCGTATGCATCCCCATACAGTTCAATTGGACAGGCCCCGAACTTCCCATTTCGTTCGTTCTTTTATCCCTAGAGTTTCTAGACTGTGGAACCTGCTGCCAGCGGAGGTCTTTTCCTTCCCCCAAATCTTCAAGTTTTTAAGTCCCGTGTTAACAAACTTCCTCTTACCCTGCTTAAGACACCCACGGTACGTTAGTATTTAGGCTTTCAGCCTTCGTGGATTGTCCAAAGATAAAAAAAGAGGAAAAATGGCATATTTTTTTACTTTTCCTGTATTTAAAAAACTGGGGATAATTTGACCTACCGGGCAAAACTTTTAAATGGCCCCCGGGTAGAAAAATATTAGGGTAGACTTAAAATTGAATTTAAATAATTTAATAAAATACGTACCTATATAGTCAGCAGTCCTCGTACATCATTTCGAGCATCATTCAATTTGTATGTATTTTTTCGGTAAAATAAGTATATTTGTAACCAAATATACAATCTCCAACAAAATTATTGCACATGCTTGGTTTTTTCCATAAGCTTCAATACAAAAATGCTCTTATTTAAATGGCCATATCTTTGTTAATAATTTGGTTATTAAGAAAATTAAAAACGGAACCTGTTAGAAGAGGGTTGTTCTTTACTGTTAACAATACATTCTACAGGGTAATAAAAAGATTTTAAAAATTACGAGTACGTTTTAATCGCTCTGTATGATGTGCTTTTAAAAGGGTGAAATAAAATATGTGGTTATAAAATATGAGAAATAAATAATAGTATAATTTATTTACTACTGAGATAACAGCACAACATACAGGGCGATAACAAATTATTTATTTTTTTCACAAACTTTTAATAACCCTGAAGGATGTATTTTAAATCTCAACGGTTACGCCAAAGCTTTGGCTGTCCATTTTTACCATTTTCTTTTTTAATTGTCTAAATAACTTAAATATTAAATGAGATATGGCCATGTCAATACATTTTTATACACAATAGATTAAAATAAGTCAATAAATGTAAATTATACCTGTGTAATAAAAATGTTTTTGTCTTTAAAGTCGACATCATCATGTCTTAAATATTTTATTACCAATTAATTTTTATTGGTTACAAAATTATGTGAACAGCAAAAAATCTGCATAATCACCAACCTGATATAAGACGTTCACATTACGAAAAAAAACTATTTTTTAAAAATTTTAAAAATCGATACTTGTAATTGTACAAAAAGAAATATGTTATAAACTGTTAAATTTAAACAAATTAATTTTTTTTTTCAATTTGCCACCTATATCAAAGCCCATATTTTAAGTTTTTCCAATGGATATGGTCCTCAAAGCTTTTTACATAGATTTCGGTAGCGCAAGATATACAAAACGAATATTAAAATAGTGGCCATCGTAGTATTAAAATATGACTGCAAAAACAAACAAATGTTTCGCCGCAAACAATAATCTGAAGAACATCAATAATTTCGGGTTTTTCAAATGTTTATATTATTTAAATTATTGTTTTATTACATACTGCAGATGGTAATTTGCAGAACTTTTAATTTATTCTTTCTATTACTTTGGATTTACCGCTTATTTAACCTCCGTGAGTGGCCTCCCAGTGGACCCAAAGAGTTGGCCTACCAAGCATTTGCCCGGTTGCCCTGTGGCTCAGTCCGACACTGAATCAATGTGTTTTAGCTTGGAGAATTTGAAAATTGTTACTAAAAAAATTGCATATAAAAAAGTCACTCGATAAATGTTGCATTCTTTAAAATTAAATACCCTAATTAATATTAAATTTTTGGATTTTAAGTACGCCTAACAATTATTGCATGATATTTATCAGGCAGAAACGTAAATAAAAAAATTCTATCAGACATACATTTTTAACCGTTTACATTAGCCAGAATTTCTGTTTGAAATAAATATCATGCAATAAATGTTAGATGTAAACCTACCATAAGTGTTTTTTAATAAAGGTACTATATGTCCATGATCAACTCTTTTAAAGTGATTGGCTCTCAAACAGTCACATTTATGGTCTATGTCTATATTATTAAATTAATAGAATAGGCATCCTTTATCTAAAATTTGTATTTAGAACAACGGTATTTTATTGTTATTAACTTTTTGCACCTTTTTTACCTGAATTTTAACAGTGGGTTTAAAAAAAATTATATACATTTAAAAATAAATTACTTATGGCTAATATCATATATTATAAACGAAACTAATTATATTTCTTATATTGAAATCAGGTTATTAACAAGAAAGAAATATAAAACATTAAAAAAAATTAAATACTAAAAGAATTTTTGTAATTTTATGTACAATTTTGGATATTGGATTCCTATTCGATTCTAAAAACCTTTTTTATTCAACACTTCACAATTTTGTTGTCTTTTGGGTCCATGTACAAGATAAAACATATTTCTGAACGTAAGTCTTGGTTTTTCTTACATGACATCGCCAAATAAATTGTTTTTGATGTTTTATGTACCACAAAACATTTTTTTTTTAAATTTGACGCCAATTAGTTTTATTCTTTATTACTAATAGCTACATGTTATATTTAATTTATACAATTATTCATTTCTCTCAGCTCTGTGTGTAGAACTAGGGAGTGCCCTACTATGCCCAATAAAGAACTGATGATAAAGGAGCTTTGTGACTTTAAAGTATTCAAATATAACTAGGTACAATATTTTAACTGGTATTGATACATTTTTTAAGATATGTCTCGTATTCGTCGTGTTTTGAACTTGACGTACTCCAGATTTTTCGTAATTGGTTTAAAATCTTAACTTAATAGGAATTTCGTACCCAAAGGGTGCTCAACAGGTCTTCCATTAACGTGCGTCCACCGTCTGAATCTGTCTGTCACAGAACTATAATTTTTGGACGGTAAGAGGTACATATATTTTTTTAATTAAAAATAGTTTTAATTTGTTTAGTTGGGGCCCTAGTTTATTTTGGGTCCCAGGGCAGTTTTGCAAGCCTAAAGAAGACGAAGATGCGTCCATCCATGCAAGCATTCTTTGTCTAAACTTTAACCGCTAGTATTAATACACTAAAAGTCAATTAAACGCATCGAGCTGACACGTGTATAATGTGTTATACACATCGTTCCACGTTTACAAAGACATACTAGCTTTGAGAACTGCCTAGAAGCTTATATTTTTTTATTGCAGAGGAAAACATGATCGACCAGAATATAAACCTTTATTTAAATAACGGTATGTCTCGTCGACGCCGCAGACAGTACTACAAAAGCAAAATATACACGTTTTTAATGATTCTTTTCTTAAATTGTGATTTTTTCAGGTAACTCTGTAAATACAAAGTAACGCCTTAGCAAGAAAAAAAGTAAGGTAATAAATTATTAAAAGTCCTAAAGGTATGTATTACTAAGCATTAGCTTTTTAATATTCTTTGTTACGGTAAAGAATTTTTGCTTCTTCGCATTTAATTAAAAAGCAAAAACCAACGTGACCCTAAAAGAATACCTCAGGGTATTAAGTTTTAAAGGCAATTTTAAGGCTTGGACAACATAGCTCTGATAAATTTTGTCACTGTTTTATTGAAAAAAATTTATTGAGAAAGTTTTTGTTATCAACTTTTACACAAAGAGACATATTTTATTATTAAATTTTAAAAATCTTAGTATTTATTTTGGTGTAAGCGTCAGAGGAAGAAGTAAAAATGTTCTTAGAAAAGAAAAACTAAACATACTTTTTCTTTAAAACGTGCTTTTTAAACTTAAAAGAACATAACGAAACTATTACCATATGGGCACCTATTTTCTAGGACCATGGAACCAGTGGACTATAAAAACTATTTTCATCATTCACAAATTACCTTACTTAGTTTAGTACAAGCATACCTCATACTTGGGGTAGCCTGGCCTAACCTAAACTTCAAACTCTTTTGTGACAACTCTTAAAATCACTCGCGTACTAAAGTTCGTTACTCCAATCTCTAATAAATAATCTAAACCCAGATTTCATTATTTGTTTTTTTTTATATATACACAGATCTTTATATGGCAAATAGATGATCTTTCTGGAACTTCCGGGTATACCGAAAGTGCGTATTACCTTGCTTATTTTAAATAAAACCTCTATATTATAACATTTTTGTATTCTGCAAAAGATTCTAAACATATTTTTTAAATAAAAACCCCAAAATTTTATATCTTATCCTTTTAGGCATAAAAATAAGGTTAAGTTTGTAAAAAGTTCCCTATTTCTAAAAGTTTTAGTTTTTGAGAAATTTCCAATTCAAAATTTTTATTTAGCTAATGTGCTGCAGAATTGAATTCAGGTTACTAATGTATTTTTAGTTAGCTATGATGGCGTGAAAAGTCAATCAAATGCTAAATAAATGTCTGTTAGTCTGCATTTATTATTTAGCGCTATCATAGCCAACTAAGAATACATTATAACTCAAATTTAAATCTGCAGCTTATTAGCCAAATATAAATATTTGATTGAAAATATCTTAAAAATTAAAATTATTAGGAAGATACACCTTTCGCAAACTTACTCTTATTTTTAATGCTAGATAAAATAAAAATATAAAATTTGGGGGTTTCCATTAAAAAAGTGATTTTTGGTAAATTTTTGTCACTTTGTTATTCACTTGCATTCACTTCATGAAAATCCACCTAAAAATATGATTTCATTTAATTAATAGATGAGGGTATATTTTCATAATGCCGGATCTTAGACTAATATATTTGCCATATAAAGACTAATATTACTTTAACCAGAGGCCAAAATTTAAATGATGTATTTTTTGTAGTTTCTGAAATTTTCTAATACTCGCTGTAAACAACCCTTTATACTTGACCCAGTATTTATTCCTGGTTTTGTTTTTTTTATGATTTGGTGACGTTAAAATCGTTTTTGTTTTATTAAACATGCAAATTTAATTTTTAATTTTTTTCTTTTTATTATTACTACAGTGACCGCTTATTGTTTTTGTTTTATTTAATATTTGATTCAGCAATACTTAGCATTTAAAAATTTATAAAGTGTTTCTTTGTAAGTTGGCGTCATATGGGAATTATTTTTATATCTATTAATATTTAAAAAAATCCATACAAAACGTTCTGCATGGTCCAAAATCTAAAATGCAACCATCAAATACTAAATTAAACTAGTCATCTACAAGGTTTGGTGAAAAATGCAAGCTTTGCTCAAAAGTAAAGTATCTGTATTTTTGCTTATATCGAATATTGGTTTAAAGAAACATGTTTAGAATTAAAAATACCTTTCAAAAATGCAATTTTGTTTATTCTGCAAGAAAAAAATATTTTTTTTTCGCAATAGTGGAAATATTTTAGTTCGTACATTACTCCATTGTACATTGCTTTTGTTTTAATAACAGCAAAAAAGTTTGTTTGGTTTGGTCCTATAAAACTTATACCTACTAAATGTATTGTAATAATCTTACCATATAAATTTTTCTCCATTATCGAAAAATAAAATAACATATTTAATAGTTATTTATTATACATGGTAAAAAAATATAGATTTTAGCTCGAGGTTGTATTATCTCCCGACGCGAAGCGAAGGAGACAATAAACCGAGAGCTAAAATCTGTAATTTTTCCGAGTATAATACACTATTTTTTTCTGTGGCGGAAAAACGACGACTTAACGTTATATAAAAAAAACATATTATTTAAATATGTTAAAGTCAGAAAATTATGTAAAATTTAAAGTTTTAAACTGGTCGGCTGTTGTATTTGAAACAACAATTAGTCCTTGCATTACTATGGAAACCTATTAAAGATTTTATTAAATATCTGTCCATATAATTTTTTGACTTGACGAATTTAAATTATTAATTTAGAAGTAAAAGTTATCGTTTAGTAGTTTTTTTCCACAAGAATTAAACAAAAAGAAAAGTCATACTTTAGTACCTGTCAACAGAGATAAAATGTCATTTTTTTCCGTCATAGAAAAAAACTAATTATTAACATTTTCTTTGTGTAACAATTTCCAATATTACCTAAAATACAATACTTTAGATTGAGGTAACAAATACATATTTAGCCAGCCCTCGTAGATGGCTGATTTAACTTGATCATCTGATGGTTCATTTTAGGTTTTGGCCCATGCAGAACTTTTTATATAGAATAAGAATAATAACAAACACCATCATAAAAAAGTTTGGAACAAAGAATTACTAAAAGCGTTTAACAATTTAGAAAGTAAGCTGTAAAAAATGGCCCTAAAGGTTAAATTAAAGGTAATTTTATTGTTCTTTTATATAATAATGTTTTTTTTAAGAAATATGTTTAATTTAATTTGCCACAAATTAAAAATAATTTTATGGTCAAATTTTATTTTATAAATGAATTTTTCAAGGTAAGTACACAAAGCAAAAACAAGGTTTAAATGGTAATTGTTTAAAAGAAAAACTGTAAGAACAATGTCTTTGGAGAATAAAAGCGGATCCGTGCTAATTTAATTTTGTTTTTCGGGACACTTTCGTTAATGGCTATGATTATATTATAATTCTAAATCTTTGGGAAAAAGGTTTTTTGTTTTCTTTTTTATTTTGAAAAATTAAAAAAGGAAGGTTTATTCTTTAAAAGTGTGTTGCACTTGTTGTAAGTAGGTTAATTAATTTAGTAGTTAAATACCTTTAAGTCTTTAGCAAGTTTTAAAATAATTATAATTTTTATTATGCAGGATAAAAAAATCATTGATACTCTTATGTAAGGGTTAGTCCGCTCCTGACGCTCTAATAAATGAAAATGTTTTAACAAATTTTTATTATCTCAACTACTGTAAAAGTTATTCAAAAATAAAACCTATTTTTTAACGTATACAAAGAATATAATAGCTAGGTATTTTGTGGCGCAACTGTTGTTTTTCTAAAAAGCAAAAACATTTGCCATAAGTACATGACTCTCTTGAACACCAAAATTTTTGTTTAATTTGTGCTATGGTAAAGTTAATTAGTGGACATACTGTATAAAAAAATAAAAACATATTTTTTGTGTGTATATTAGAAAAGAGAGTTACAGTCGAACCTCTATAACTCAAACCGCCACAAGTCGAAATTTTCTCTAAGTCGAAGGTTATTGCTGTTCGTTGCTCATTTATATTGCCGTGTATATTGATCTCTGTAACTCGAAATCTCTTTAACTCAAAGTAAATTGGTGGTCCCTTGAGTTTTGAGTTATAGAGGTTTTACTGTATTTTAATTTTAAGACTAATGTTATACGTGATATCTTTGTCCTACAGTTACTAATAAAAAAATTGGTTTCTTCCGTATTGACAACTTTTCAGCGTAGGACCAAGATGACGTACCACGCAATTTGTAGGACAATGTGGGTGTTAAATTATATAAATATTATTTAATCAATATATAAAAAAATAGCTTAGTAGTTACTTTCTATGACATCGTTAATCATACATGTTGGTTGTGGTGGAAAATATAGATGAAACGTTACATTTTTAGGACAAATATTTTTTCGAATTATTTATATAATTATTTTTTGAGAATTAACAGAGGTTACCGATTAGTAATAATTTTTTCATATTCGTTAAATCAACATGTTTCATTCAAAACCCAATCAAAGTTAGGCAATGGTAAAAAGGGTCCAGGGATCCCTTACTATGAAGGAGACGGATGAATTTTTTTTAATATTTTCTAATGCATAATAAAATTAAATTAAATATAGCCTGATATAATTATATTATTATTTTTTAAATTAAACAGAAACATTTTTTTTAATGTCAAAAATTTAAGATGGGTAAAAAAAGATCACATCGTAGATCCGTTAATTAAAAAATGTTGGTTGCATGTTCATTTAATTCTTTGGTGATATAATCTTTACCTGTAATCATCATTATGTTACTTTGGATAATAAATCTATAATACAAAGCGTAAATTATGAAAGATGATACAGCTGACAGAATTCTTTACAAAAATCCAAGAAAGGAAAGCAACAAATTCGCTATTATTTAGGGAAAAACTGTATAGCTCCGTGCTTTAGGTATAAAAGAACCGGTTTTTAACTGTTTTAGGTATTATTTTTTAAAATTGTTAATTCTGACTAAAAAAATATTGTAATGTTTTTAATGAGATAAAAAGAAATATGTTGGTTTTCTAGTTAAAATAGAACGCTTCTTTAAATTTGTCTATAAACATTAATATGTTACCGTTTAAAAATGTAAATGGTTTAGGAGTACTTATTAGGGTACTTTTGCTTAATAAACATTTACAATACCAATTAATGGTTATTATTTTATATAGTTTCTGTAAAAATCACTTCAAAATACATTTTGCTCTGGATTGTACCAATCATCTATGAATAAATGATGATGATGATTGGTATAGCATGTGACACATCTATTTGCTTAGAATTGCCTGTAGAATTCATGTTTAAAAACATATAAAGGGTGTTTCATTTAAATTAGTACAGTTTAGAGCAGTCTTGGTTAAATCGGAAAAGCCATATAATAGCTAAACATCAAAAATCTTTATGTTTAGCCATGCATCCCACCAAAGACAAATGTAGTTTCACTATAGACACCCAGAACAATGCTAAATTTTTGGTCATCAGCTTGGACGCTCGCTTCATGGAATTTATGAAGCGGGTATCCATCGAGTACATATGTAAACAGTACGTATAATTTGCCGCATCATAAATTCAGCCAAGCCAGCGTCCAAACTAGTGAGCAAAAATTTAGCATTGTTTGGGAGTCTTTAGTGAAACTACAATTGTCTTTGATCCCACATAGCTTTGTATACTATTGAAGAAAATGACAGGCTACTAATTTCGTGGGCACCCAGTATATTAGATTCTGTAGCTTATCCCAAACATTTTAAGAGATTTTTCTCTAAAGCTTAACCCTTAACTGGTGACATGGAGACTGGCAGACTCCAGAGATTTCCTATATAGTTATTAAAATATTATATTTTTTTTTATTTCGGCATGTTAAAACAAAAGGTGGATATTCTTTTAAACATTAATTTCATATACACATAAAAAAGCCTAAGCTAAAAAACTCTTCTCTAAAATAATATTAAATTTTAACTTAAAATCGAATCATTATTTTATACATGCATAAGGCTATTTACCGTAATAGAGTGTCCAAGATGGCTGCTGTAAAAAAAATCGTGCGTAAATTTAAAAATCATGTCATGTCAAGAATCAATGAGGAAACGTTATTAAACATGATAATTTTAATACCGTAAACAAACCAATCTAACATATTTATAAAGACATTAAATTTAATAATTCAAATAAATAATATAATCTAGATGGTCTCGTAGTAACCTGTTAATGGTAAATGCTACCTGGATGGCATAGGAGGATGTGTTAAGAGGTTGGTTTGAGAATATCGTGTAAATTGTAAAATTTATCTTGTTTTAGCAATTGTTTATAGAATTTGTTGCCAAATAAAAACAATTCTTATAAAAAATGTAAAAAAGGCAATTACATTTTTAAAATACATTTAAATTTTATATTTTTTCAAATTTATCATTCCGGGAACACGGGTCATTTTGGTCACAGTAATAAAATGTCGTAAACACATACATTTTTAGATATTCTTGCTAAAACATTATAGTCCCATAAAACCATTCTAGTTTAGTGCTTGTAAAGCTAGTTTAAATATAAATGTTGCCAATATTTTTGTACTTCTTAAATTGTACACATAAATAAAGTCACTTCTCTTCTTTTCCTAGTATATTATGCTTTTAAAAAATTTGGTATGTAAAATTTATAAACCATTAAATTTTTTATTAAATTATATTGACCTATTCGACATCCCAAAAAAAATACATATATCCAAAATACTCTTTAACATTTTATTAAATTTAGAAAAACGTTCCTGAAGTGACTGCTTATAGCGAAACTTCTGTTAAAGAAAACGGAATTACTAGAAACGTACTAAATTTTATGCTTGCTTATCTAGGTTACTTTTTAATTACAAGCTAATTAATAGTTTAAATTACCCATTATGATAGCTTGCAATTTTTTTGTCACAAAATCCATATTGAAATTTCCCACCTTGGTGATTTTAAGCCATAAATGGATATTCAACGGTGATAAAAATACAATAAAAAACAATATTAATCATTTTTTGTCTAAAGGTAAAAGAAACGCGCAAAGCGTATAGTACCTATAGTAAATAATTTATACATCTATGGATATCACTAGTGCAACAAGAAAGACAGGATTTTTTAACACTCTAAGCAAATAGGCTTTTTGCAGTAAAACCACAAAAATGCTATCTTTTTTGCAAATTTCTTTTTAAAACTTTACTTTCGGAAATGTTTCGAATACGGTGGATAAAAATTCGTCTCAGATCTTTTCTAAAGTTTGTCACCTTTAACTTATATAATCTTGCAATCTTTAAATAAAAGATCAACTAAATTTTTAAAAATAAAAATATATTAATAATAACATCTTACGTAGAGGATAAAAAAATTAGTACTAAATTTGAGTGTAACCAGACATAGTCATCAAAATAAGTTTTGTTACTCACGTGGTCACACGAAGTATGGAAGACTCCGTAACTTACCTAACTTGAAATCAGAAGAACGATGGATGCTGCCTTTTAAGCACCTACTACTAAAAAGGTACTTAAAATGGTAGGTGTTATTTACTATTGTAGTGGTAGATATGCTCCGAAACAAAAGCTGCAGAGTCTGACTCTATGTCATCAGTTAAGAGTTAAAGACAAATAAATTTGTCCTTTTTTGCATTTTATTATTTTAAATAAATAGCAGTTTCATTAAAAATTAATTTAAGAAGGAAAGCTTGTTACCAAGATCCATACCGGCAAATTAAAAAATTTAAAGGGTTTATTGCAAAAACGTTAGAACTAATACGACTTTAATAAAATATTTGTAGACTAACGTAAAATTTAATAAATTTTATTTTTTTTATAATTGTTTATTTCACATTAAACACTTTTATAAAATAATACTTTTTACTGGTCAAATAAAGAAGAAGTTGGAAAAAAGAAAGTCAATTATTTTATTTAAATATAAAAAAATTATTTCATTTACTATACAAAGCAATAAACACACAAAACAAGTAAGAATTAACCTTTAAGAACCGAATAAAATTAGTATACAGTGTGCCACTTTTCCTGCAGCCTCAGTGGCGGATCAAGGCCTATTTTCTACGGAACCGAAAAGTAAATGTTGCGCCTGTTTGATCGGTGTAACCAAAAATAAAAAATAAAATAAAATTTTGTTCGTTTTCACTTTTGCCACCTCCCAATGTCTTATTAAGGCAGAACCAAAAATCAAGAATTCAGGAAGAGCAAAAAAAAGGTCTTGTTAATCTGTATCTTATAACAAAAAAACTTAAAATACGTTAATTTTTATTTTGATGAGGACATATTTTTGTCTCAAAATGTACTTCTTTAAGGTTATCCCCCCCAAATACAAACGTCAAAAAATGTTTAATAGAAAAGTGGTAAAGTGGTACCCACCAGAATTTAAAGGGTTTTTAATTTTCTCTTCAACAGACTTCGATTTTTTAAATCGGTTCATCGGTAAAAATGTACTTTAAATAACTGGTGCCTTTAGTCCCTGTAACATTTTTGTTTTTTAGATTATTAAAATAAAATTTGGTACCTACGTACATTACCTAAATGTGCAATATTTTATAAATTCATTTGTTTTTTGTTACTTTCGGTTTGGCCGGAAACGACATCAACTGTAATATTTAAAATGGTACACCCGGTTTATTATTATTTTTATAAATAGGAAACGGTATTCGTTTGCTACTTTTTGACACCTAACCTTTAAATATTTTTAGGTTATATGTCAAAAAGCAGCAAATAGTGTGCCATAGTACTCGGAATGGCGTCTCCTTTTTGATTCTGATATACATTTTCTCAGAAATTACTGAACCGATTTTGAAAAACTGAAGCCTTTTAAAGAGATAATTTTAAACCCTTTAAGAAAAGGTTCCACTTGACCCCCTTCCCCATTTAAACTTTTTGACGTTTGTGTTGGTGGGGGAGAGAATTACCTTGGACAAGTAAATTTTGACACAAAAATGTGTCCCTCTAAAAATAAAAATTGACGTGTTTCAGGATTTTTTTAAGTTTACAAATAACGTAATTATAGGGAGTGACTCCTTTTTTATTGGAATGCAATGTAAATTTTTACCATAGATTATCTCTTTTGGCTGCTGTAAAATCAGAATCAAACGTAGAATGTCCGCAAAATTGAAAATAAGGTACATTTGTCAGATACGCGGATTTGCACTATCCCCGAAGAAATAATTCTGTAAAGTCAAATCTAAAGACTACAAAATTTAGCAAAATAATATAAAAAACAGAAGCAGCCAAAAGTTTTTTTGTTTTGCTTTCGAAAAGGTCACTTTCTATTATTACATTGTAGTTTAATGATTTTACAGAACGCTTTGGGTTTAATATTTAACAGCAATGCTATTTCTTATTAATGGGGTAATAGGAAAAGCTTGTTTACGTGCATATTAAGGACAAAGTTTTTAGTGCTTGAGGATTTCACAGGTATCATACAGTGTGTCGACGGATGAACCAAATTATACCTGTTAATTTTTTTATTTTTAATAATTGAAAAACCAGATATACTTCATAAAAATTTTTCCTTGCCTAAAATGCCAAAAGCTGTTATTAAAATCGCTGTAGGATATACAGAGTTGTTTAAAATTGCGAACATACTACCTAGAAATATAAGAAAAAATAAAAAATACGTTTTTAAAATACCTAAAAATGGCAGGAAAAAGTTATCAAGAGTTTATAATAACTGTTTTCCTATTGGTCATGGTTTCTAGGAAAATTTAAGGTTAACGTAAAGCGATAAAAATGACTTTATGATATACAAAAACGTTTAAAATTACAAAAATGTTTTGGTAAGTTCTGATTAGCCACTTTCTCCCTCTGAAATGCAACCTTCCAGCAGGGGTGAGACTCACGCCCAAAATCTTAAATAGAAAAAGAGGTCGAGTTTGATTTGAAAGCCGCTCGACTTTGATTATAACTATCAAGTTTGAAGTCTCTAATTTGTTCTATTGTTGTGTTCAGTTCTATCTAATTATATATACATAAGTAATTCCAATTAAAAATTACAATGCTGCAAAACGGTCAAACAGCTAATACAAATTGGTATTTAGATAAAATGGCAACAAAATATTTACTCTATTTACAGAACTTTTCTGATTCTTGGATGTTAAAACTAACTGCAACAACAACCAAAATATGTCAAACAAATGTTATAGTGCACTGGAGGAATTTAAAAAGTATCTGATAAAAACACCTAATTTAAATCGCTAATAACTGTCTAAAATCCATCAAAATTCGACAGGGTTCAATCTAGTTTATAGGGTGGGCCAAATTAAACTTGCACACTTTTTAACTTATAATAACTTTTTATCTGTTGCGCCTATCATTTTTATTTTTAAAGGGCTAATAGGTTAATATTATGTTTTCTCTAGGTTTGCCAATTTTGGTCAAATAGATTTAGGTAGGACTGGAATAACAGGACTTTTTCAAAATACTGTATTTTACCTCGTTGCGAAAAAAATCTGATTTAGCTACAATTAGGCCAATACGTTTTTATTGTAGACAAACTATGGGAAATAATTTAGTAAAAGCGAATCTGCCTTGTGTTGGAATTTTTTAGCTTCTTTTAGCTAAGGAAATATGATAAGAATTAAAAGATCTTTAAAATAAGATGACAAATAGGGGAGGGGACCTTCATGTCCTGCGGAGAGAAGGGGCGCCATCACCCAAAAGAAACAAAATTTATTAACTTAAAAAAAGGTGAAGAACAAAAGAAAAGGGTCCTGAGGTAAAAAAACAACCTTACTTCTTGCTTCTCTAAACGATTTTGTAACAAAGTGTCGCATTATTTCTTTTTATTTAGGTATAGCAAATTTATCCTGAAGGCTAGAATTTTCTTTTTTCTTGCTCCGGGGAAAGGGAGGATGTCCCCCGGGCCAAGTTTTATTTTTGAATTTATTGGAATTATATATAAAAAAATATTTTTGGGATTATTCCCAATTGATATGATAATATTTTTATTAATTTTATTAAAAAAATTTGGCGCTACCAACATTACCTCCTGATGGTTTGCACCACCTTGTAGGCAATGCTCGGCCTAAAAAGTTACAAGTAATAAAAAAACCTTGTTAAAAATTTAATCCATTATAAAATTAAAGAAGCAAAAATAAATTTACTTTAATACGTTTTCCAATTTTTTACGAAAACAATGATGTTTTAAAATGACAGCTATGAATAAATAATAAACCTATTGGCTTTAACAGTCATAAACTTGCTAAAAACAAAGTTTTTACACAAAGAAAACGTGTCCTCCCTGGAGGTTTAATTTGCTTGATTAAACCAAAATTTGTTCTTTAGTTTAATGCGTGGAAACTGCGTAAAATTTGGAAAAAGAAAAAGTGACTTAACATATTTGTCTGAAAAATATTTTAAAGTTTGTTTGACGCGTTTTTACCAAATAGGTTTTTAAGGCAACAACAATACTTTAGATAAAGCTGTTTTCTGTGCTCCATATACAGGGTGCCAATTAAGAAAGTTTTGGTAAAAAATCAAACTAAGTTATCAACATAGTAATATCAGTAGGGGAAACTAGTATTACTATATTTCAGTAAGTAAGGACTGAGACATCTCTGGACTTACCACAATCTCACTTTAAAATGTTTAAATACATTTATCTCTTTAAACGACCCTAAAAAAAGAAGGAAATAATTTGATCCTGTGTATGGATGTATGTATGTGTTTTTATTTTATTCGAACTAGATCACTTCCGCAATAGTCTCACCAAGTCAGAACTAATATTTTTCCCCTGTTTAATTTTTGAGTGGGTAAATTAAAAAAAAATAAAACTATAAGAAATGAAATTAATACGATATTTTTAATGGCGATACAAGGGATAATTTACAAGGAACAAAGGTTATACATTTTTTAATAAAGCGCCCTGTATACCATATCACCATTAGAAAGATCATTAAACGAGCATAAAGAATATACGGCACTAAGTACATATATCTTTATTAGTTTCGCCATTTTGTAGTAGGTAAAGGTATTGATTTATTTTCTAAGGATTCTAGGCCTATAGAGTACTCACCAGAAGCTGTAAAATGATGTGCCACAAGATCCCCTTTCCATTTAATGTTTTTCCCAAGATGGATCCCAGCCGCCATCTTGAAATTTTGTCAATTTTGTCTGTTAATTCCACTTTAATATACAGGGTGGACCAGGTTTATCGTGACAAATCTAAACAGTCGATAAAAAATATTAAAAAAATCCAAATGAACAAATTTTCTCAATTGTTTTGTTTCTAAGATAAAATATAAAGTTTAATTTATTATCAGCTTTTTTGTTCCCTATGTTACTTTGTTAACCTTTACTTTTACCTTTTCTTAATGTTTAAAAATTACATTGTCAAGTATAGTATGCTAAGAAGTGTCAAAATGACGCCCTTGAGTTTCCGTTTGCAAATTCATATACAAGATAAATATCTGCTATTTCTCGATTTGAAAATTAAAACCACATTTTGACAATACTTGACACACTTTTTGACAATGTAATTTTAAAACGTTAAGAAAAGGTAAAGATAAAAAGTTACACAGGAAAAAAAACTAAAAATTAATTTAAATTTAACACCCCGTATCTTGGATAAAGCAATTTAAGAAATATGTTTATTTAAATTTTTTCATAATAAAACGTTTTTTATCGACTGTCAAAGTTTGTCACGAAAAACCTGGTCCACCTTGTATAGTACTATTTATGCATCAATTTTATATCCTAAATTTTAAATTTTCTAAATAAATCCGTTATAAAAATAAAGGGAAGAACATTAAAGAAATACCCTGTATTTTTTTACAAGACATTCAGAACAGGATTGCGCCTAAAATCATTTCTTTGGTGTAAAGAATAAAATTTCGAATAAATTTTGGATCCGCCCTCGTAAAAACAATTTGAAAAAATTTAATATAAGTAATTAAGTAAAGACAAATACTCGGAAAAACAAAATGAAATCAACACCCCGGTTCTTTTATTCTCTAAAGACGCTGTTAGTACAATTTCCCCCTAAATGATCAGATGTTTTTACTTTGTTTTTGTTCTTTTGTGCTTTTCGCCGAAAACTTTCCGATGAAACAATTTTAGCTGCGGGATTATCTTCCATTATTTCCATTTATTTTTGGCAATGTTTGGCGAAAGGGGTTTAAATGAAAAGCTTTCCATAATGGCAATAAACGATTGTAGGTATTCGTTCAGCAAGAAATTAATCAAAACGAAGAACCAACCTAAAATAAGTGTTTTTTTAAATTTTTGTTAGAAGATTAACTTGGTATAAAATAAATATTTAGGATTTCCTTTTAATACAAATAATATTGTTACTAAAAATGGTTAATATAAAAAAGTTTTTCTGCTCTCAATATACATTACGATATGCATAATTAAATCAATAAAATAAAACAAAACAAAAATGTATTACAAGAAACTGGTGGTCCCCAGTCCCAGGAATGGGAATTTTTAATAATGTTGTTGATCTGTAACTATCTATAGTTGGCCAAGAATTGATTGGTAAAATTATTTGTAATTAGGCCTATTCTTTCAAAACTGATCAAGTGATCAAAATAATAATTATTATTATTCTTTTAAAAGCTATGTAGCTACATACAACATTTAGAATAAAGTTTCTGAATGTTTATTATTATTTTAAATGGCTTTGTCACGTGATCAAATCATTAGGATTACCTGCAGGTCAACGAACTGAGAGAAGTGAAACTGATCATGTTTCGAAAGAATAAGTCTATTGTTAGCTAAGTAATCATGGAGAGGTGATATCGGAAACAACGTGCTTTAAACAATAGTTAAAAGCACAGGAACGTGTAATTTGTTTGGTTTGAAGCGCTACAGACGGTCTTGCAAAACTGTTCCATTGTGTTGGCTATTTAAATCTTTTTTTTATTTCCTAATAAAGCGAATTAAAAAAACCAGAACTAACCATGTCTACACTTTATCCAAGAACCATATGCGAAACGTGTGAACAGTGATTAACGCGTGGTATCACGATTTTTGTACGTCTATTGGTTGAAAGGCACTAAAACATAATAAAGCCTTACCAGGCAGGGCCGGCATTGTAGTTCCGATTTGAGAATAATGGAATATATTTGTTTAAAATAATTCAAAGGTAATAAAGTAAATTGTTAAAATCGATCCACTGTGTATTATGGTACGACTTCGACTTAGATGTAGTTATAGAAAGAAAAGTTACATCGTAAGTAAGAAAGTATATTTGCTTTAAATCAATGGAATTCCTTAGTGCGCTCCGGCCTATTTCAGCGTACACATGATTTTTTTATTTTCTTCGTACTTGTAACTTGCACAAAGTATAGTTTATTTGTGTTAGAAAAAATTATAAACAAATGACGTAGAAAATTGTTTACCCAAGCTTTTAAACGCAATATATAAATTTAAAAAAACTAAAATCAATCATTTAATAATAAGAAAAATAATTAAAACCATTTTCGAAGTTTTTATATTTTGTTAACTTAAATCTCCAAAAAAAAAAATAAATAAATAGATACATTATTTAAACTTTAACAAAAAATTGTATGTCAACTAAAGTCTATTAAAACATATTGGATTAACAATTGGAGGGTTTATTGTAAAAATACGATAGGCCACAATTACAAAATACGGAGTTATTAAAATTTAAACTAAAAAAAAATTGGTGAATGAACTTTACTAAACATAACCCAGAATACCGTATAATGAATTATTAAACTCCAAGGATAATACCTAAAACTTTTTATTGTCGCTTATCATAGTAATAATTAAATAAATAAGGGAATAAAACAAATTTCTGTGGCTGTGTAGCTTATAGTGTTTTTACAGTTCTCCTCAGTTAAATAACTTTAACAAAAATGAAGTTCAGAACTTTTGACCACAAAACTAAATACCTTTAAGTGTCTAAATAACACTTTAACGTCAGTGTAATTCGTAACTCCATTTTTAGAAATTTTGGAGAAGCATTTTTTTAAAGTAGAATTTTACATTGATGTGCGGTAGCGATAGTATACTATATGTTACCACACATCACTGTAAAATTTTAACTTTAACTAAAAATGGAGTTACTTACTTTGCAAATTACACTGACAAAAAATTTTTAACCTTTAAAATAAATAATTAATATTATAAAAACCCATTTTCGTATTGCACCATCTGCATGGCATGGCGAGCCAGCGCTAAAATGGCTGCGTAGAATTCCATTTTCTACGTTAAATTAAAATTGTGAATAATGGAGCTACAACTCCGGGAGTTAGAACATATTGTATTGAAATTTTCTCTTCTTTAGAGACATTTTTTAAAATTTCATCTAGCTTTAATATTTTTTAGTTACAGCTACAAAACAAAGATACTCTGTTTTTCACTCCTTTTTT